>JAXMNL010000279.1:46371-66156 GCA_035128595.1 Eptatretus atami | reverse complement strand
TACGAACGTACTCGGCGTTTGGCTCACACGTTCCGCTACGCTGGCCATAAGGTTTAGGCACATTATGCGATCGTTGACACACGTTATTTATATGTTACTTGTATGTGGAAACACGTTGAGGTAACATTGCGTACCCGAAACTTATTCATAAACTATAGGTAACGTTTTATAAGCACGCTACACGAACGTTGTTCACAGCTCACAACGCGCTACTAGAAAGTTCTCATACATCAAAACACATCAAAGTAATGTTTAGGGAACCCGTGACTTATTTATATCTATGAGTACGTGCTGGGAATTAGTTGTAGAGCATGTCCAACGAACAAATAAGTATGTAGACGTATTTGACGTCTTCAAGACGACCACAGAACTTACTGAACGCGTTTCTAACAAACAGCTGACGTAGAGTGACGTATTCGCAGCGATTAGGGAAATTGGTATACAAAAAGGGCCTTCGCAGAAAGACCCCGTCTTTTTTTTGACTTCGTGGTGAGTACATGTCCATGTCATTCCGAGAGATGGAGGATACGGCAAGGCTGAGACGACAATACCTACCTGTCCTCGAACATCAACATGACCGCATCGAGTTGACACTGTACCAGTTGTGTGCCAATAGAGCCGGGAGAAGAAGACGTGAACGGAGGAGAAGGAACTGGGTGAGACCATGGATCGGGAGGCGACGCCATTACGGCATATATGACCAGCTCATGGTGGAACTCCGGAACGAGGACCATGCATCCTTAATCAACTTCCTGCGAATGCCCCAGCAATGTTCCACGAGCTGCTAGCCAGAGTGGGTCCAAGGATAACCAAGCATTATTATTAAATCATTTCAATAGTCCAGTGGAAGCGATTTAACTCGTTCAATGGAAACGATTTGAATTGCCGAGCACCAGCGTCAAAAACAATAGCCGAGTGACGGCCGTTTTTAAAATAGTTTAGTGGCAGTCAATGGATAGCAAACGTCACGTAATCGTAAACGATGCGCTCCCACGTTATGCATACGTTAGACTATCGTTGGGCATAGGTTGTGGACGCCTAAAACACGATAAGCAATCGTTGGTATAACTAATCTATAAGTTATCGAAGCGTTCTGTGTTCATTACTAGTACATTATGCATTTGTCAGTCTTTTTTAATAATTTCAATAATAAAACAAAGAAATATTTCATCTTCGGAATGAGGAAAAAAAAATTAGCCCTCACAGAACATCGAACAATGGTGCAAAGTATTCTCCTATTCGTTGACGCAACGAGGATCCATCATCCCCCACAGCCTCCACATCACGCTCACATACTACTACTGACATAGACATACAGCTACTACCAATGCTACTACCACTACTACTATTATTACTGTCACGCACACCTACTACTAGTAATAGTACTGCTACTACTGATACTACTGGCGTTCACATCTACTCACCATGGAGTCTGGAACAATGATGGGTTTTTATTGTGAAGCCCATTTGTATATACCAATTCCCCTAAACGCTATCAATACGCCAGTACACGGTAGATGTAAGTTAGAAACACTTTCAGTAAGTTCTATGGTTGTCCGGAAGACGTCAATTTAATTCGTCTACATACGACAATGTGCGTTTTACATACGTTACAAATAGGTTCAAAGCATGCTACACATAGGTTAAACGCACGTTACTCTTACGTTCATAGCACGCTAGTCATTGGTTCAAGGCCAGTTATACATAGTTTCAATGCACGTTACTCATAGTTTCCAAGCACGTTAAACATAGGCTAAAATGACGCTACTCATTTGCTCAAAGCACGTTACTCATCGGTTAGAAATTTGGTTTCAAGTATGTTGGCCATTACCTTGACGTGCTTCGACTTATGAGTAACCTACACGTAACGTGTGTTCGCCGTGTTTAAACGATCACGGAACGTGCTAGGAACAGATGCCAACGCATGCGAAACGTGTGAGCCTTACGTCAAGTACGTCTTAAAATTTTCAGCATGCTTGAAATTCACGACGTATCGAATGGACTAGGTAATATGCCAGCGTACTTCAATGATTTCCAGCATACTCTAAACGTATACACAACTTACCTATACCGTATTTGACGTGTGCCTAGCGTTGTAAACACATTTTTCATAGAATGGCATACGCTGGCAAAATCGTCAAGGTGTGACTGCGATGTTGACACTTCAAATTCTCAGGCAGTTTTGATTTCAATCGGCGTCCGGCAAGTTCTTAACTGGCTACGCCACGAGTTCGCCGGCAATACGTATAGCGCGCAAAGGGTAAGTTGAACTATCGTTTGTCATAGGTTTTGAACGCCGACCACAAGGTATGCATTCGTTGTAAAAGTTATGTATAACACAACGAAACGTTCTGTGCCCGTTACTAATTGTTATGCAAACGACCAACACGTTATGAATACACAAAAACTTTAAAAAAAACATCAAAATTTCAGCGTACGTCAACATTTTACATACATTTTATACGTTGCCAATTGCTGGCTAAAACGTCAAGGTGTGACAGGGCCCTAAGGGAGTGGGTATGGACAGAGACAGGCAAAGGCGATAGGTTGGGAGGGAGACAGTAGGGTAGGTCGCGAGCCCGCCTTCAGACCGGCCGGCACCACACACTCCCTCCACAAACCTCCAGAACGAGACAAGACGCCGGCTAGCTTCATATGCCGGCCTGTTTGTACTACAGCGACCTGTTCCGGCCTTACCATGCCTTGTATGCCTGCCTCTGCCTTGACCCCATGCCTGCTAGCCCTTGTTTGCATTTGCCCCAGTGTCCATCCATTACCATGTGCGTCAGGATCATCACGCAAGTTGCAGGGACTGCCCTGCAGGCAGCCCCCGCCGACCATTGTGTTTGCTTGCGTCAGTGCCCATCCAGTATTCTGCAGCGACTGCCCTGCAGGCAGCTACACTACAGGACTGCATTGAGCAGCCCGTGCACCGTGTTTTCCATCCATCCATCCGCTCATTTTTGTGTTTGCTTGCGTCAGTGCGCATCCACTGTTCTGCAGGGACTGCCCTGCAGGCAACCGCACACGGGGACTGCATTGGTGCAGCCCGTGCACCGTTTGTGTTCACTGCTCAACTGCGCTCATTTCAAGGGGGAGGCCTGGGACTGCATCGGGCAGCCGGCCACCTTCTGGGTTCATACCTGCATTTGTTTCATGAGCCAGAGACTGCATTTGGGCAGCCTGGCTCCCTGCTTCAAGAATGGCCTGTGGGATGGCATATGGCATACCGGGTTGGGGTGAGTTGCCTCCAGCAGCTGAAGACATGAAAAAGATTATGTGACAGACAACGGGGCTTTTTGAACAGGCCCCGAAGACATCTGACCTCCAGCTGCGGAGCGCTCACCCTAAAATACTGACTAACTTTGCCATGCACTTTTTCCCACAGAGTCCATCAGTCCTGGGCCATGGTTAGTGTAAAATGTATAAGGTTAAGTTAAGGGTAAAATTGTAAATGAGTTTTGCTCCCCCTGCATGTTTGTCGTAGCGCCGGTAATTGTAGTTAAGTCGTCTCTATGAGAGTCTGTTTAGTTAGTTACACAGCCCGAAGGTTATTTACTTTTGGAACACCGATACACCAAATGTCGCACTCAGGGATCCAAAGTTAAATCGTACTCGGGGAAAACTTACACATGAAGGCACACGAAAATTTGACGACTGCGGACAAGTCTATAAAAAGGGGAGGGGGGTAGTGTTACGGTTGTGGAAATTCACAGAACACCATTCAGGTTCCCCAAAGATCAGTTATGTTGATAAGTGTGTGTCCAGATTAGATTTCCCACCGATGTCTAAAGGGAATTATTCGTGTGCCGGGCTGTGCATCTTTGAGTTAGCCGTTTATTCTTTTCTGTCTTTATTTTAAAAACAAACAAACAACATCTCCTCACCATCATCTCCACGGCACCGCCATCATCTCCACAAACAACATCTCAAACAACCGCCATCATCTCCTCACCATCTTCACCACACCTGCGTGAAGATGGTGATTTCAAACACATCCGCTTGTGGCAAGGTGATTTCAACCACGTCCGCTCATGGAAAGGTGATTTCAACCCACATCCGCTTGTGTCAAGGTGATTTCAACCATGTCCGCTTGTGGCGAGGTGATTTCAACCACGTCCGCTTGTGGAAAGGTGATTTCAACCACGTCCGCTTGTGGCAAGGTGATTTCAACCACATCCGCTTGTGGCAAGGTGATTTCAACCACGTCCACTTGTGGAAAGGGTGATTTCAACACCGCCGCGAAAAGGGTCAAAACGGCAAAAGGGGCGGAGCCAGCCACGGTTGAAGGTCGAAGATGAGGGAGCAAAAACCCTTCCCTTGGGGGCTATAAGAGGCCGCGTTCGCTCGTTAAAAACCAGTTTGTTCCGTTGGTTTTCCATTGGAATTTTCCATTGGAGTTGGAGTGCCATTGTAGTTCCGTTGGAATTTGAGTTCAGTTGGAGCTCCGTTGCAGTTCCGTTAGAGTTGGAGCGGGAGTTGGAGAAGAAAGGAGCTGGTGTGGAGAGCGCAGCAGTTGGTCGGAGTTGGTCGAGTCAGAGCCGGAGAGACGTCACGAGCCAGATCGCCGTTGAAGCACCGTTTAATGGCGTTGTTGGAGTCCAGACGAGTTCGGGCAGAGACATCGAGAGTCGCCCAGCGAGTCACCAAGAGGGTGGAGGTAGCCTGCTCAGTCTCCCGAGTCCCTTCGGTCATCCCGGCTCCAAGCAATCAATAAAGGCTTACGAGCCCAGCTCTCTTCTTGCTTTTCTGGAGTTTTGCATGAAAGTCTGTGGCACCTTGTCTTTAAGTAGAATAGTGAGCAAGTACGTGCTTGTACATTCTGAGTAGACATCGGCTGTAGGTCTTTTTGCTCGTGTCTTGTCACCATCCCCCCATTCACTGCATACGTGCCAAGTGGAAATAAATGTTCCCCATTGTTTGAATATTCACCAGTTCGTTGCATCCCTTCCTCCATTGAACTTCCATAATTGCATTCGAAATAAATAGCTGGCTGATTAATAGCCGATAAAACTTACATCTGGTCCGACGGGGCCTGGGCGATATAAAACCGCTCGGCAATCGCAAACATAGCGAGCTGC
Source organism: Eptatretus atami (assembly GCA_035128595.1). Taxonomy (NCBI): domain Eukaryota; kingdom Metazoa; phylum Chordata; class Myxini; order Myxiniformes; family Myxinidae; genus Eptatretus; species Eptatretus atami. Next base: position 61,075 of record JAXMNL010000279.1, on the reverse strand, counting down.
TTAAGCATCTCGTTTCCGTGAGGCTCCGTTGAGGTGTAGATTCCCGGCATTTCTGTCTGCGCGAATAATTAGGTACATCGACAATTTCGGCGATCGACCCTGTAGCGCGTGGACAGAAGACTTGGCTGATCTATGGTGTAGTTAACAACACCCGCAGCTGGGTTTCAGCATTGATCCAGAAAGCTACGACTGGATTGCCCTCCGGTGGGCGCGAACCGCGATTTGGCTAAAAACGGCTACCCGCATGCCAAACGGGTGGAATCCACAACAATATATATTATACATATATATAATATATTATATATCCAGTAAGAACCTCAATTTCACAGACTAAAGGTAACAGACAGACAGACTAAACAGGCTGTCCGTTAATGGTGAAAGTCCATCAAATCAAATGTTTTTATTTTATTTTGAATGGTAATAAATTCCCAAGGCTACACACACATTACGGACATTATTAAACAGTTATACAGTACATGTATGTAATTAAAACACTCAAATAAGAAATAAACAGAAGAAAACAAGCATAAAATAGAAATGAAATAAGTATATATGTGCAGTAATTTGCTCTACTCACCATTTGTGCCATGATCGATAGTAGTGACTTGGTATTCTGAGATCAGCGGCATTGTCATGCCTCAACAAAATGATACATACCCGGTAGCCAAGCTGCCAACACAATAAGAAGAAGAAGAAAAAGAAGTATTTTGAGTTGAAACTAAGAGGCTGAAGAGGTGAATGCTCCTGTAAATTAGCACCTTCAGAGTTTGGGTCAAGAACCACAAGAGGTGTGCGATGAGGAGTAGGCAACTTACTGGAAGAGGGATGTGGTGGAGGTGAAGCAGGTGTAATGGCAGCAGCAGGCTTGAATGAAGTATCAAGTGTTAATTGAGTCCACCTTTTGATGTTGCTTCAACCCAAAAGTCCTAAAGTTAATTATATATAAAATTATAATCGCCCTAAAGTGGTGAAAATGTTCATAATAAGGTTGCATTTCTTTGTCAGAAGATGCACAAATAAAATTTATCACATCTTATGAGAGACAACTTGGACTTCAATGTCACTTCTTACTCTTCTTCTTCGGTGGTAATCACTGGCCAAAACCTCAGTCAAGGTCAGGATCTATCATTCAGGACAGCGTCCCCAAACTTTTTATTTTTGTCCGTTAAATTCGAAATCCGTTAAATCGAGGTTTTACTGTACATGTATATAATGTAAGATTGTGGCAAATTGGGATTATACATTTTTTAAAAAAGAAAAAGATGCATTTGGTCACATTATGTATGACGAATGTAAATTGCTCCTGAAAAACAACTCGATGACGAATCGTAAACTACTATTGATGGGAGTAGTTTACCATTCTTCATGTGGAGACTGTGACAAATTCTACATAAGTGAAACTGGAAGGAATTTGAAAAAAGCTAGATTAACCTGAATAGAGCAATTAGGATTAGAAAGGTGAGACTCATCCATAGCGTGTCATTGCGTGCAATCTGGCCACAAATTTCACCTGGATGGGACCCGTTTCCGAGACATAACATCCAATAAATGACACAGATTGATACTGGAGCATGGCACTTCAAGGGCTGAGAGGGTGGTCTAACTGAGGAGACTGTGGACATCCCCACACAATACACACTTCTGATATGAATGGCAATAACTGGATGGACAAGTAACTGGATAAGGTGAGCAATAAACAGTGCTCGGTCGGTCCCTGACACCAACACCACACATGCACAATACCCAACACAAACTCCAGCAAACCACGCAACCCACGCTCCATCACATCCAACCCAGACAGTAGAGGATAAATGGGGTTCTGAGGCACCCATTCAAATGAATTGGAGAAAAGGAAAAACTTTACGACTCAAGCCCGAAAAGCCTAAAATAGGAACTAATTTTCTCCCCCTCCCATACAAGCAAATGTAAAATTGAGACTGAGTAGAATGAAAATATGAAAGGGAAGAAGTGCTTTCATCAAGAAAAGACCGACCAACGAATATTTGTCCATGTTCTACTTTAGGGAATAACTTAATTTTCCTGTTACATTCATTTCCATCGCAGTATATTCACTTGATCTCTTCAAGCACGAAAGAAAGGGTGATCCTCCTTTGTTTTGTAAAATGGAGAAGTGCTTTTAAGAGCACGTCTGCCGTGAAATGAGGAAAGTAGTCTGTTGCCCATGTCTCTCATGGTTATATCTTAGATCACCAGAACACTAACAGACAAAATTTAGCTAAAAACAGCTTTTAAACGTAGGTTTTATCAAAAATAATTCAAAGCAAGATGTTTCATTTTCGTGTTAAATGAGCCAGTTAGAAGTCAGCCAAGCTGCCTCACCCAAACCAAGCCAAAATAATTCTGAAGTCATTTCTATGTGGGACACACCCTGAAAAAACCATTGTTTTGTAATCTCCCATTACGTCATCAAGTTGCTTATTTAAAACCAACTTGTGTGCCCAGCGTGTTTTATTTCAAATTATGGAGCATTCAGATTATTACTACACCACTTTGCAGATCAATCATTTTCATAAGACTAGTACGCTGCCCGTAAAAAAAATAAAAAAAATAATTCAAACCGCATGCAACACAACAACAACCACACGCACGTGTGTGGCCCGGAAGTTCCATATTATTCGCAGTTACGATTATTCGCAATTTAGGTTTAATACCTAATTAATCAATTAGCGCCAACGTATTTTACCTTTTCGCAATGTCGTGGCAAGGAAAAACAAAAAGAGAAGAGAAGAGAGAGCAAAAATTTACTTCCTAGTTCGGAGCATACCAGCACTCTGATGTACCGAAATTTATACACCGTCTAATATGAAAAACGATCATAACTTGGGCCATTGTGTTTATCTATAAATGTGCATGAGAAATCAAGAAATTATTAGAATACACGGTCATCACTCTCTGGAAGCCCGTACGTTGTAACCCATAATGGCGAACGCGGCTGAGCTTCCCTTCCCATCGCCACGCCCACGCAACAACGTGTCTTCTCATTGGTTTGGTAAATAAATGGCCGTAACTTGGGAAGCACTTGTCCGATTAAATAAAACCTTGAAAAGGCACATCCTCAGGTCCCAGCAATATACCTGGCAAGTTTCAATTAGATCGGACCACTGGTTGTCGAGAAACAGCGGTCACACAGACACACCACACACACACACACACACACACACCACACACACAGCACACACACACACACACACACACATTGCTGGAATTATAGATAGATGACAGAGTGAGATTCTCAACCCAATTCATTATTTGTTGTTTTAAAACAAAATTAAATCACTATACGACTAATAAATAATTATTGGGTTTTTTTTCAAACAGGTTGTCCCAATAAGAACATCAATGATAACATGTTGAAAATGAGTTATCTGAATTACACGACGATTGGATAAAAATGAACAACTTTCTTAAGACATTCAATCATTCAGAAGAGAAGTGAATGATCATTATTGTTGGCTGGAAAGAAGTTCTCTCACGTCCTTTGATCTTTGAATGACCCAAGTCCAAGGTGAGAAAGTATCACTTTGTTCTCTGTCTCCATGTGTATATTTGTGTTTGTGAGTGTGTGTGTTGTGTGTGTGTCTTTCTGTCTCAGTCTCTATCTGTCTGTCTGCCTGTCTGTCTCTCTCTATCTATCTGCTTACACACAACCTTTTTATTTTGGCATGGTAGTAAATTAATGTAAAAGCAATACCACAACTTGGTGGTAATTTTTGACTACAATGCTTTTTATTTTCAGCATTAAAACTAAATCATACATGGGTGGTGAAATGAATGAATTTCCGCCCTTGAATGGGAAGATGTTGAAATTCCACGGGGTGATGATTCATTTCAAACTTGTTCCAGTTTAAATGCTCATCTGGATGAAATTGGACACAAAACTCGATCTTCTGGGAGGTAAATGTTATAATTTTTATTTTATTAATATCATAATATAATCATCATTATATACCCTAATTGTTCTTCACCCTTTGTTTTGACCAGAATATGTTGATCGAGTTTCAAAATCACAAGACATCTGAAGCAGACTGCTTGCTGGGAAAGATCGTTCATTCTCGCAACTGAAATATTTACCAAAGAAAAATGTTTAATATTTTCAATTTTGATGAATTTATATTTGCTTTGCTTTCAATTATTTAATTCCTAATTTAAAAGAATAAAGGAAGTGAAAAAGGAGGTTGGGGGGGGGGGGGTTCGGTGTTCTCCCCCAATGACCCACCACCCCCCTCATCCCACCCCCTCCCCTCCCCGTGTGTGTGTGTGTATGGGGAAGGGTGGGGGGTGGGATGAGGGGAGTGGGTGGTCAAAGGTGGGGGTGCACAGGGGGTGGGTGCGGCTTGTGTGGATGGGTGGGGTTTGTGTGGGTGGAGCTTTGTGTGGATGGGGCTTGTGTGGATGTAGCTTTGTGTGGGTGGAGCAATTTAAAAAAAAAAAAATAAACATGTTGTGTGTGGGAACTAATAAACCAATCACTAATTATGTGAATATGATGGATGTCGATGTGGCTTATGTGGGTGGGGCTTTGTGGTGATGTGGCTTATGTGGGTGGGGCTTGTGTGGATGTCGTTAAAAAGGGGTGGAGTTTAAAAAAAAATTTTTTTTATTTATCTTTGGTGTTTTATAATTCGGATGAATAAAATGAACCTAAACTCTCTTCCCCCTTTAAATCAAATAATTTGTAAGACCAAGGGATTTTTTTCAATTTATCTTGTGTCTTTTGTAATTCCTGTGAATAAAATGAACCTAAAATCTCTAACCCTTCTAAATCATATACCTTACAAGTCCAAGGAACTGTATCTATTACGTCAACAATTTTAAAAATGTTCATTTATCCATCGCTTAGTATAACCTTTTTTCAAAATGAGATTTCCACCTGTTTTTTTCTTACTGTATCACAACTTGAAAATAGGCTTTCTGACATTAATCTCTTTTTTCATATCCTAATTTTGTAAATGTTTCTGATGGTTTAGTATTCGTTGAGGTGTGAATCATATCATTATTACTTAATCGACAATGTTCCTGAATTAAAAGACAACCATTGTTCAGAACCGAGTTGAGTGAATTTTTTATATAGTCTCTCTTTTAAAGTGCAAATTGAATCGGCTCAATAACAACCGCTTTTCCTTCATTAAAGGCTGCTGTATAATGTAATTCTGTTATTCTTAAGAAAATTCATAAATGTTTTGTTGTTAGAACTCTGTAACCCTCATCAATCCACAATTTTTTTTAGGTTTCCCTTTGCTTTTATTAAATATCTGTTGATAAGCGCTAACATAAGAGTATTACCTGTTTTTGTTTTTTAAAGAGACAAACCCACGCATATCTTACTCCGGAAAAATCAATAACGGTTAAAGCATACTTCCCTTATCATATTTGAGTTCAATTTAAATTCAGGGACCAGATATAATCAACTTCCTTGGAATAAACCTTCCTTCCTATGAAACTTTGATTATTGGTTTATTCAATTCATCAGCTAATTGCTCTCAAATCTTAATGACACATTGAGCTATAGTTTTTTTGAACTTCCAAGCCCAGTTTCAATTTAGGCACTGATCATCTTTCTTCACGATGAACCTATTAACTTTTTCTCTCAAATTGGGATTTGCTATGCAGAGACAAATTATTACAACAAGCCGGTAGGCAACACATGGCTGCTGCTCTAGATGAAAAACTGGCCGACACGACGAGCCGATATCTCATGTCCATGCTATCAATCAATTTAGTCACAATAAATATGATTCATCACAGCCCTCTTAGTGTTGCACGCCAGAAACCCGCCTTGTGAAAATTTCAGGCATGTTCCAAAGAGACTTCTAACAAATGGCAGCCCTGGGTAATTCCATTTATCTATTCGCTAAAAGATTTTATTTTTATAATTATGCTGCAAGACTTCTCCTTCGGCAGTAAAAAACAGGTCCCTCGGAGGTCCAGTTTCAGAGGTATTATTTTTTTTGTACAGTCACAATAAAGTGCGTACGATGCTAACATAAAGTTATTTTAGCTGTGTTGTAAGCAACGGATGTGTGCATAGCAACCATTTCATTATTTGTGTAACATGCTAGGCCACATTGACACATTTCACCCCAAGTTTCATCAAATCAGAGCTCTTTCTCTTAGAGATATTCGCAATTGACCGTTTCTGAAATGTTCAACATGTACTCGCCCAAAAACCTATTCTCTCTCCTACAGTATTTTTGTTAGGGCTGCCAAATTGGCCATGAAGGGAGACTAGATAGATTGCGCACAAACTTCTAAGCTTTCGATTTTTTTGATTTTTTGTTGATTTTTAATCGTATTTTTTACCACTTTAAAGTGGACGTTGCTATAGCCGTTGCTAGCGGCCTGGGGTCCCATATCCCGAAAGCACACGATTCCAGAAATAATTGCGTCCAACCTACCAAATTTCATGGAATCGCGTTGAGTGCGTTTAGCCCCGAGGCTTGACCAAAGTTCTGGCGGACAGACAGAACAGAGCACCTTATTCTGGACATTCTCATCTAAGAGCAGCCAACATTTCTCTATGGGCTTCATTTTTTCTTCCAACAGTTTGTGCTATTTCCATAATCAATATCGTGCCTTCATGCACACTTCATCAACCCTAAATGATTAGGTTTGCTCCACGGGTTTAGATTATCAGCCTCTCTAATCTTTTAAAATTCAAGTTTGTTCCTGGACCACAGAAGAAGTACCTGTAAGTGTAATTCCCCTGGGTATTCCAGTAGTTGGAAATTAACTTCCGTGAAAAAGCTTTTATATATCATGCCCCACGTTTGTGTTTGGTGATGAATTTACTCATTTCTTAGACCAGACCACCGAACATAATGCCTTTTTGGCTAACCCTGTCATTTTTACTTTTCAAATACGAGAATATTTACCTTCGCCAAACTTCGTTTGACGAAGGGTATTGTATTGACCCCTGTGTGTATTTATTTATTGGTAAAATATGTGTTGCGGAAAACATTGCGCGCAAATAAACTGCTGGACCGATTTGCAATGAAATTTCAGAGATGATGTGGCAGTTTACTCAAGACGCAGGCCGAAGCATGTTTGGGAGCAATCGGATCAAAGGTTCAAGGTCAGGTCACAAAAAAGGTCAAAATCGTTTTTTTTTTGCGAGTAAAGTGCCAATTTTGCTTACCGAATTTAACATCAAATTAAGTTCCAAATGTTCAGTATTCAAATCCCGATCCACTGATATAGCTTATGGTATAGTGTTTGCAACCCATAGTTAGTCCTGTGGAAGTCAAAGGTCAAAGGGGGTCACCAAAATGGAGTTTTGATTGGGAGCGTTGGGACAACATTACACCAAAAACCACTTCGCAGATTGTCATGAATTTTGTGGATGTGTTTTGGCATCAACCGGAGGACAAATGATTAGATTTTGGGAGCGATCTGGATCAAAGGTTAAGGTCAGGTCACAAAAGGTCAAAATCGTTTTTTCGGCGATTAAATTGTCAATTTTGTTTTGATTTTACAGCAAATTAACTTTCCAAAATGTCCGGAGGCAGATTTAGTGGATTTTAGTTCTCATTTCACTCTGCATGCCATTTCAATACTAGTGGCTGCGGCGAAGGTATGTCGCTTAACGAGTGGCCCGTTCTAGTTTCATATTGTATTAGTTTTCTTTTTACATTTGAGACAATAACTTCATTTTTTATGAGAAAAAATCCGACATCGTGTGAATCTCTTTAGTTTCCAAGAATGCACATTTTGAATCTAATTTTAATATCTAAAGAATCCTCACAAATGTCCTTCACTCTCTGCCTCATTTATTTAAAGAAAAAAAATGGAAAACTTTAATCAAAGTCATCACACAACATCATCAACAATATAATCTTTTCCTTCTTTCTCTTCTTTATCTCCACGTTTCTCGTTTTATATCTTCTCCCTGAAAACAGTTAATAGTCTTGAATGCAAATATTTCTAATAGACTTCCCAATTCTTGTTTTCCTCCACGGTGCGTTGAGATTGGATTTATTTTCCTGTAACTACCTTTGATCTTTTCAAAATCTGGGACTGGTTTCCATATTTTTATATATATTTATTCTCTCTCTTTTCCTCCTCTCCTCCATCTCTCTCTCTTCTCCTTGCCTTCCTCTGTTCTTCTCTCGCCAATTCTCCCCTTGCCTCCCTCTTCTTCTTCTCTTCTGCCCTTTTCTCCTTGCCTCCTTCTGCTCTCGTCTTCTCGCTCTTCTCCCTTGCCTCCTTCTCTCTCTTCTCCCTTGCCTCCTTCTCTTCTCTTCTGCCTCTTCTCCTTTCCTCCTTCTCTCTCTTCTCCCTTGCCACCTCCTCTCTCTTTTCCTCTTCTTCCTTGCCTCTTCTCTCTCTCTTCTTCCCTCTTCTCCCTTGCCTCCTTTCTCTCTCTTGCTCCCTTGCGTCCTTCTTCTCTCTTCTCCTCTTGCCTCCTTCTCTCTTCTGCCTCTTCTCCCTTACCTCCTTCTTCTCTCTTCTCCCTTAACCACTCCTTCTCTCTCTTTTCTCGCTTCTTCCTTCCCTTGCTCCTTCTCTCTCTCTCCTTGCCTCCTATCTCTCTCTTCTCCTCTTCTCCCTTGCCTCCTTCGTCTCTCTTCTCTCTTCTCCCTTGCCTGCCTTCTCTCCTTCTCCCCTCTTCTCCGCTTGCCTCTTCTCTCTCTTCTCCCCTTTGCCTCCTTCTCTCTCTTCTCCCTTGCCTCCTTCTTCTCTCTTTCCCTTGCCTCCTTATCTCCTCTTCTCCTTGCCTCCTTTCTCTCTCTCTCTCCCTCGCCATCTCTCTCTCTTCTCCCTTGCTCCTTCTCTCTCTTCTCCCTCTTGCTCCCTTGCCTTCCTTCTCTCTTCTCCCCTCTTCTCCCTTGCCTCCTTCCTCTTCTCCCTCTTCTCCCTTGCCTCCTTCTCATCTTGCCTATTTGCCTGCCTTCTCTCTTACTCCCTCGGCCTCTCCTATCTTTCTCCCTCGCCTCCTCTCTCTTCTCCCTCTTCTCCTTGCCTCCTTCTTCATCTTGCTCCTCTTTCTCGCCTTGCCTCCTTCTCATCTTCTTTCTCCCTCTTCTCCGCTTGCCTCTTTCCCTCTTCTCCCATGCCTCCTTCCCTCTCTTTCTCCACCTTACCCTTCTTTCTCTCTTCTCTCTCTCCTCCCTCTCTTGTCTCAGTTTCTTCAACTCCTTCCTCATTCCCTTACTAATCCTTGAATCACTTTACACCCCATAGAATATCATTTTACATATACTTCAAATCAAGTATTTTTGTAATTTCCCTGTATCCAATTTTTGTTTTTTTTACAACATGGAAACCAATAAAATTCCTTCTGAAGTTCTAAAAAGAGGCTTTAGTGGGGCAATTTAGCTATATACATAACGAATTGTGCAATTTTGTGAGGAAAGCACCAAATTTGGCACACTAAGTAGCGCTATTCATATTATGAACATATTTGGATTATTGGGCTATCTCAAATTCAGCCGCGCTGATCGGCTGTGGCCGCCATTTTTTTCAAATGGCCACCTAGTGGTTACTGTTATGACACATATCTGCTTTACTGGCGAGGAATGCAGTTTGATAGTGAAAGTTTATTTTCTAATAAAGTCCAATAATGGTCACAAGAAAATAACATTTGATTTGGTTGAGAAAAAAAAGTTTAAAGTGGACTAATTAGTCTTATTAAGACAGATTCTGAATGAAAAACGCAATGATAAACTTCATAAGCAACTATTGGCTTGGCACATGGTAGTAGAAGTGGTGTGCGTGGCATATTGACCCCGGAATCGCGCACGGTTTGTGTTTGCAGCTTACACTTGTTGACTCGATTCATTGTTATTTTGTTTTCTGTGCCAAATGAAGTTCCTCTATGCTTATCAAGTGTGAGTTTTGGTTTGCGGGCGTGCAGTTTTGGTCATAGGATTATCTGCAGTCACGGATTACCGGGGTTACGAGGTTCTGCATGTATTTCGTTTCTGCTTCACGGCCGCCAGTTCAGTTTGCTACTGAAGTGAGGAAGTTCTCTCTTCGTACCAGCGTGTTTGGCGAGAATTTACTAATAATCTCTTCGTACCGACATCCTTCTGCGAGCTGCTGGCCCGGCCCCCCACGTCACCCTCAAAGAAGAGCTCATAATCCTGCAGCGGCACTGCACATCCTCAACACCGTGGCATATGAAACGCTATGTATGACGTATTTTGACTGATGCAGAAGACCTGCTGAGTTCAAAGAATGGTGTCACCAGAGAGAGAAGACATTCCCCAAACTTTCAGTACTGGGCAACTGTGCTGGGAACGAGAGATGTTGGTACTGGTCTACGTGCGTTCTCTGCGGCAGGCTTCATTCACGATGTACCTTTGATGCCGTGACGGAACTAGGTCCCATGGTTCCATGCTTAGACGCACACACACTATGCCAAGGTGGGTTCCTGTTCACTCTGAGGGACATGATTGCACTCCCAAATGAACCCAGATGTAGCTAGAATTTATGGCTGGCAACTTCTCTGTACAGAAGATGAGACGGTGTTCTCTTCGATCCAATCGACCAGGCACATAAACAGAACAACGCATGCATCAAAGGAAATAGTGGAGCAGTCGGCCTCACTGATAACCGCAAGTGCCCTGGCGGCGTTGGATGAATTGGCTGGGCAAAGTTGGCGCAGGGCCATAGAAGAGTTCCAAGAATGGCCGTCAACACTGGGGGGGTTGAGAGGACACAGTCATCACGACCAGACACCTTAAGTGTGGCCAAACTCTCTTTCGCCAGGATGTCGTGCCCTTTTCAGCGTCATAGAAGAGAGTTGGGCAACCCCTTTTGAGGAACAGAGCATGGATCTGGTTGTTCTTGACCAAGAAATTGGCAGGTCCTGCTGCAAGTTTGAAGAATGTCAGGAATGTGAAGAAAGATTGGCCAGAGCAGTTCCAGCTCACGCAGAGAATGGCCTGGTGGAAAAGGACGCAAGCCAATTGAAATGATGCAATTCGATACCGGAACAAGCTGAAGTGATTAGCATTCCACCGCCCGAGAAGATGTGAGCAAAGGGTTGTTGCTTGGCCTCTCTCCGAGACCGATTGCACGAGATCTCACGAGATCTCATGGCTTCCTTACGAGACCGATTTAATTGTTCCAGGTCTTCTAGGTTAAATTTTAAATGATCAAAAGCAAAGCAAACAGCAAGCTGGCCTCTCTCAGGAATGAACGTGGCACTTTTCTCATGGCTCTACATCGGTTGCCAAGACGAGGGATGGAAACCTTGAGAGTTCTTGTCGTCATGAGAACAATGGTGTCGCTCGACAGCTCTGCTCCGATGGAGAAAAGTCTCCGTCTAGGTACGAAGAGTGATCCCTCAAATGCTTTGAAGAGTTCTCCAATGCCACAATCAGAGGCTCCTGATACGGCACCAGCCTGTTTTGATGGGGCAGTCATTGTCCAGATGCTGAGCCTGCGGTGCCAAGAACTTTGATGACTATGCCCAGGATGTCTTCCATACCGTACCTGTCAACAAAGCTTCAGACTGTGTCAAACGCCTGGACCTGGTCTGGGGACGCGCTACGTTTGCTGATTTCACTGAAAGCAGTGCAAGATCAAAGCGTGGAAAGGAGTTGCGTAGACGCGTGGTTGGAGCAGCAGTTGTACCTGGAAACTGGCAGAACTTCTCGCGAGTGGACCAACAAGACTGAGCTGTTCAAGTTCTTCAATCGAAAGTATCTTCAGGTGATTTGACCAGGAAAATCAAGCTGGTTATCAACTGATGGAGAGGCAGTCTGAGCAAGCGCACCGCTGCTAAGACCTGCCTTGTCGCCCCATGCAGCCACACGAAGAAGCTGAACAACGTGTTGTTGCATGCATCCCATGCAGCCAAAACATGGTCACCAACAAGATACTGATCAAGACGTTGACAGCCGATGTTTGTGGTTGTTGGCTGTGTCCAGTGGCCCAGCGATCTGCAACCAGAAGATGAACTGTGGCTTAGCATTTGCACTGGGAAGAGTTTTCGGTACCTGGCAGCCACGAAATTAGAGCAGAGCTGGCCTAGAACCAGAGAAGGCACAGGCACTCCCAATGTTTCCACGCTCTGACTGGGTGTGAGCACTGATTCAGCTTTGGCTGGACATGGTAAGAAGAACTGCTTGGACCATCTGGACCGTTTCTGCCAGAAACTTACAGAGCGCACTGCTGAAGCTATCCTCTGCAGCAAGTGGCATACCAGACGATGTTCATGCACTCCATAGAGAGTTTCGTCAATATTGCTTCTAATGACAGAACCAGACGTGCAATGACAATTGGACAAGCGCCCCGGAAGAAACCTCTTCGCCGAAGAAGAACAACGTGGCAGCTGATCTCCGCCACCAAGGCAGCTCTGGAGGAAGCATGATGAAGAGGGCGGCCTACCCAAGGAGGCCATGTGTGGGGTTCAAAACCTGCTAGACCACGCCAGAGCTGCCTCCTCCATGCCAGCTGGGGCTGGTCAAAGATGATGAGGGGGTGTACAGAGCCACACTGAGACGAAGCCTACCAAAGCAGACACACCGCTATGAGCTAGTATCCGTGCAAGTGAGAAGAGTGCTGAAGCGTTTGGCAAGTGCAAAAAGGCCGCACTTGAATGCACAGCTTGTGTGTGTGTGGTGTGAAGGAGAGTGCTCACATTGAAATTGAGAGGAATATTAAGAGGGCAGACGGTGGTCACTGATTCAGAACATTTAAATCAGACATCTCTCGATCAATTTCTATGAGTGAGATGTCGGTATTCATATGAATGAGACACAGCCATGATTCGTTTGCACAATGTCAACAACCACCTGACTTTACATAAGCGATTGGGTATTCATATCATCAGACGCAGCCCACGATTCGTTGACACATGCTCACAACCCACTGACTTTAACATAAGCGATGTTGGTATTTCTATCAATCAGCAGCACCCTTGATTCGTTTTGCCACCATTCTCAAAACCTTCTATGAGAGATAGTCGTCCGGTAGCCCATCATTAGCAGCCATCTTGCAAAATGTGCGGCTATGCTTTGAAACTTGGAAGGTGGCTAACAGGTTATGTTTTTCTTAATTCAGCTTTTTAATAATAATTCAAACGCAATGTTAGGTGAAATTTATAGTAACCGCTAGCAAGCCCATTTTGGAAAATGGCTGCCACAGCCATCTAGCGGCTGAATTTTGAAGATGGCCCATATCGCAAATCTGTTCGTAATATGTTTACGGCGACTAGTGTGGCCAAATTTGGTGCTTTTCCTCAACAAAATGCACAATTGTTATGCTAAGTTGCACCACTACCTTGCATTTTTCTACTTTAATTTTTTTCATTATTTAACATTTAGTTAAAATCCAAAGTTGTTGTTTATTAACATCAGTAAAGCCAATTCTTTTTATTGAAAATACCTCATTCTTTGTATGCAGAACATATTATTAACACTGATACCTTTTCTTGAAGGTATACTTAGACAAAGAAATTATAATTTTCCTGGAACCTTCTTGCTGTCATTTATGTATTATAAATAATATTGACAGATTATATAATGAGGAAATACCTGCCCCATCTCTCCATAGTTAAATATTTTGCATTTTCCTAACTTATTATATATAATCTTGTTTCTTTGTGTTTTCATGATATAAACTATGCAAAACCATAATTTATTTTACCCCTTAATTAATTTTTTATTTGTTGTTTGCTAATTCGTGCTTCCACAAAAACTCATTCTCGGCACCAAGTGGATATTATCTTCCTTACGAGACCAATTTAATTGTTCAAGGTCTTCATAGTTAATTTTTAAATGACAAATTATAACCCTAAATCATTCATATCATATCCCATTGTCAAATTCTCATACAACGATACACCCTTACTTTATAAAATTTATTTTAAATTGGAAAACTGTGGAATTCTGAAATGACCTGGAGATAAAATCAAATTCTCTATGCTTGGATACACGGCCGTTTTTATTTCAAGGATGATTTAAATATATTGTGAGTAAATCATTGATCTCACCAAGTCATTCGCGTGTCAGTCGGGCCTTGGATAATATATTAATTTAATAAGCATTTTTCATGTTAATATTTTTTGCTATACTATATTTTCTCTCGTTCAGCTGTGCCCTTTGTCTAATATTTGATAAATCAATATTCATTTCTTGGGATAAAAAAAATAAATAAAAAAAATAAAAAAAAAAAAAAATAAAAAAAAACCCCAAAACCAAAGATGGATACCATCTTTAACCAACATAAGTTTATTTATATTAAGAATTAAAATAAATGTCTTAAAATTTTTATTTTTGTTGAGTTGAAATATCACATGAGAAATAATTGACCACAACACTTTGAATTTAATTCTGCTTGGACTTGAAATGTTTGATAAACACCAATTCTGAAAGAATTTCATTACTTCAACAGGTGGTGGAAGACCAAAACTATCAAAAATAATATTTGTCTTGACTATTAAAAATACAAACGCCAATGAGTATCCGTTCCCATTATTAATCTCGAAGTTCATAATAATATTCCTTTGTATGTTTAGACACGTTTGTTTAATTCATCTCGACGTATTTGACGTCTTCAAGACGACCACAGAACTTACTGAACGCGTTTCTAACAAACAGCTGACGTAGAGTGACGTATTCGCAGCGATTAGGGAAATTGGTATACAAAAAGGGCCTTCGCAGAAAGACCCCGTCTTTTTTTTAGACTTCGTGGTGAGTACATGTCCATGTCATTCCGAGAGATGGAGGATACG
>JAXMNL010000279.1:11509-31529 GCA_035128595.1 Eptatretus atami | reverse complement strand
AATTGTAGTCAGTGAGAGCAGGCCTGAGCGTTGAACTGCCGGCAAGAAACTCAGTCGCAAAATAGCAGCACAGCCGCACCTCAGCGCAACACGGAGGCGGTTGCTATTAATAGGCACAACGAACAAGCATACACACAAGGCAGGGGCTCCCAACCACCGGGTCAACCGCGTGGTCATTGAGGCGAGGCAGGAGAACATCAGCAAGCTGCAGGCACAACTACAGGATGCCTTGGGAAAAGGTGAAGCGTTATGAAGATTATATCGAAGAGGTACAAATTGAAAGTGGACGGAGGGCACAACGGCACGGCGACGAGCTTCAGAAAAAATTACGTGTTCGGGGGACCACAACAATTTGGCCCGATTATTACAGGAACGAATTCTGTGGCTTAAAAGAGGATTTGGCACAGGAGTCGACAAACTTTGTGGAAAAAAGATTAGTAGTGCTGTACACCCATAAGTTGGAATGTGAGAAGAGCAAACTGAAAAGAAAAGAGGGAGAGCAGATTTGGTTCTCCCAGGATCGGAAGACTGGAGGAAGAATGGACAAAAAAAGCTAGAAAAGGAAAAATGAACACGATTGTGGAATTGAAACAACTGAACGGAAGAGATAAGATCAGGCAATCAGATAAGAGGAAGCCCGAACAGAAGATTAAAAAAGAGGAGAGAAATCTCTGGAGCAAAGGAAGAAAGAATTGTTTGAAAAAGTCAAGACAGTTTGAAGAACTACAGGGAGAAGTGAGCGTAAATAAGTGGAGTACCCATGAGTTGCAACCATGAGAAGAAGTGAACTGAACGGAAAATAGAGCGGAAGAGCAAATTTAGTAACTTCCGGGATAGAGAGAACTTGGAAGAAGAAAGTGAGGAAACAAAGCTAAAAAAGGAAAACGGAAACACGATTTGAAATTGCAACAACTGAAGCCAAAAGGTTAAATCCAGTTATCAGATAAGAGGAAGCTAAGGTGCGTCACACCATGACGTTTTAACCAGCGTATGCCGGACGTATGAAAAATTTGTGTTAAAACCTGGCACACGTCTAATACGTTATGGGAAGTCTTTGTATACGTGAAAGAGCACACTGAAGCCACGCTTGGATACGTCGTAGTAACGCCGAGCTCGTCGACAAATTTTAACATCTCAAAATTTTTCGGACGTATGCCCCATTAAGTTGTAGGCACGTTACCGATCGTGACACACATCAACACACGTTACTGTTAATTACTTAAGTCAAAACACGTTCGAGGTAATAATGTTAGCGTACCCGAAACTTATTCCTAACCTATGAGTAATGTGCTTTGAACCAATGTGCGTAACGTATCCTCAAACGCAGTATTCGAATGTATTTGACATCGTTCCGGATAACCACCATATTTATAATATTGTTACGGCTGTGGAAATTCGCAACCCAACCATTCAGGTCCCTTAGGTGAGGTATTTTGAAGTACCATTGGTGTAGTGTTAGCTCCAAACCCGTTGTATAGAGGAAATTAATGTGATTCATCGGGCTGCGACCTTTGAGATAGGCGGTTTTTCTGTCTTTCTTATTTTGTGAACCAAACCACGCTCCAACCCTCAGGACCATTACAACAACGCCGACCACGCCACCACTACAACAACGCCAACTCGCCACCACTACAACAACAACCAAAGCCCACGCCACTTCAACAACCACCGCGTGTTCTGACTCGGCACACGGTTGCCAGAGGGCCTGGCCTTCGAAGGAAAGGCAGGCGGCCCCGTTCCCCCTCCCCCGAACGAATGGCACCGTCGCGTGATTTCCCCTGGTGAGGGAAGGGAAGAATGCCGCGGCGGTGCGAACTCACCCGATTGGGCGGGAAAACCCCTCCGTTCTGAAAGTTTCCAGCATGTTCTGGAAGGGAGGGGTGGGAGTGAGAACAGGGCGGCCCCGGCGATAAAAGGCTACACGGGCGGGTGCAAAGCTCTCGGTCTCTTTTTTCCCCCTTGTTCGTGGAGCTGGGAGCGGAGCTGTGAGAGTCTCGAGCGGCATTAAGGACGGCGAAGAGAACGGATCGTCGGAGTGAGGTCGTTGGAGAGAAGGGCTCGACGGCCGCACCAGGGAAGTCCTTGTTCTTTTTCCGGATTTATTTGTGTGTGGAACTTGCTGTTGGCGCCGGTCTGGTGTGAAGTAGAACTGTTAAGTGTTGCCGTGCTTGCTGTGTCGGTCTTAGTCGGTTGTTAACTCTTGCGTCTTCGTTGCTTTTGGTTTATGTTGTATATTGTGCATTTTCTGACTGTTGTGGCTTGTAAATACGTTGCCTTATGTGTTGGCTTTCTGTGTTGCGTATAAATAAAATGCTGCTTGTTGGAAACTGTTCCCCGTTCGCTACGTCCTTGTCCGTCTTTGAATCTCCAACTTGGCTTCGCGTTAAAGGGTTCGTAGTGGCTAAATACGCCGAAAGTATCGGCAACCGTCGAGGTCGATGTAACACCACTCGTTATCCCTTGTGCACGGAACGAACCGCTTAAGCGGTTTCGGTGTCGAGTCGACCTGCGGCAAGGGTGCGATCTCCCGGTTACCATCCGCGTGGGTACTTAAGGTAGGTCGAGTTTTGGGCAACAACCTTATCCCACCGGGAGTGGCCGAATGGCACAGATCGTGGTGAGGCCGAAAGGCCCACCCGTGATTGGTTCCGGGCGATAGTTCCCGGAGGGTCACGACTTGCAATTGTCCTGTCCGGTGGGGCGGACGTATGCCGACCGTTCGAGTCACGTGGGCCGTTCGCACGCCGGCGGGCGCGAATTCGCAACAATATAATATAATTAATAGGCTGCCGACTCAACGATTTAAATCATAACCGCACTAGAAATCTAAGTAGTACACCATCACCGTCATGCCGAGAAAGAAAGAAAGAGAAAAAAAAACCATGGAGTCTGGAACACCGACGGGTTCCTCCTGTGAAGCCTATTTTATATACCAATTCCCCTAAATTCTGCCCAAATGCACCATTATACGGTAGCTGTTAAGATTTAAGAAACACATTTCAGTAAGTTCTGTGGTCTCATCCGGAAGACGTCAAATACGTCAAGTATGCATTTGAGATACGGTTGGCAATTAGGTTCAAAAGCCATTACTCATAGGTTCAAAGCACAGTTACTCAAAGGTTAGAAATAGTTTCAGGTACGCTAAACATTAATTACCTGGACGTGTTTCGACTTAGAGTAAACTTACAAGGTAACGCATGTGTCGACTTGTGTCAACAATCGCCGTAACGTGCCTTCCAACTTTATGCCAGCGTATGCGGAACGTGTGAGTCATACGCTGGCATACGTTGAAAAATTTTCTGAGGCATGCTTAAAATTCGACGTGCTCGGCATACTACGTACGGATATGCCAGCGGCTTTGCGGCTTCTTAACGTAACAAAAACTTACCATAACGTATATCGACGTGTCTGCCAGCGTATTCAGGCAAATGCTTTCATAAGGTCGGACATACGCTGGCTAAAACGTCAAAGGAGTGGACAGCGGCTTGACACTTCGAGTCTAATGCGGTTATGATTGAATCGTTCGAAGCGCATCCTTTTAAATTAGCCTACGCTACGTGAAGACGTCGGCGATACACTGCAAGCCCACGCTCATGCATACGTAAGGACTATCGTTGGGCATTCGTGTGAACGCCGACAAACACTAACCAGTTCGTTTAAGTTTCTATCAGTTATCGAAACTTTTGTGTACGACTAATACGTTATGCATTCGCCAACTCGTTATGAATATGCCAAAAAACTGAAAAAACACCAATAGTTCAGCGTACGCCAGCGTTTTACATACATTTTTGATACGTTTGCCAGTCGCTGGCTAAAAACGTCAAGGTTGTTGGACAGACCCCTTTACAAAGAGAATAAAATGAGGGAGAGAAATCTAAAAAAACTAAAGGGATGCAGCAAGAGAATGCATGAAATGGAGAAGGAAGGAATTGTGAAAGAGGTTTAGATTATGATGAAAGGAAGTTTGGGAAAAAAAAAAGCTTCTGAGTTACGGAAACACCAAAACAAAGAGGACGAAAGTGTACACAAACGTGCTGAGGCATGTTGAAGAGGAAGAAAGAGAATAGAGAATTTGACAGCGTTAAGGAACACACTGTCCAGACGAACAGTTAGAAGCCAGCAAGATTAAAGAAGAATACAAGAAAGAAGTAGTGAAATAACAATGAAGAAGCAGGAAAGGAGATCAACCAAATTGGGGAAACAATGAGATTGGAGAAGGAAGAACGAGGAGAGACCAGTGGGCTAAGAAACAAAAAGAACAAGGAATGAAACAAAACGAACAAGAACAACTTAAAGGGAGAAAACAAGGTTGACAGTTACGCTGAGATCGTGAAAGAATGACGAAAGAGAAAGGGAAAAGGAGATCAGTCCAATTGAAGGGAAACGATGAGATTGGAAATGGAAGAGGCATGAGAGACAGTGGGAAGAGGAAACAAAAAGAGGGACAAGAACAACTAGGAGAAAGCAGTTGAAGTACGCAGAGATAGTGAAAGAAAACGCACGACATGAACAGAAAAAGAAAATCGGCCGATTAAAAAACGATGAGATTGAAATTAAGAACATGAGATACGGGGGATGGGGTAGAAAACAAAAACAATAGTGAATTTGAAATAAACCAACTCGAGAGAGGAGCAAAGTTGGAGTCACAGAGATGGAAAAGCTCCAGACGATGATGAACATACTAAAGAGGCTCAGAGAGGAAGAACGACTCAAATTGGAAGAAAATGGAGCCAGGAAAGAAACGGAAAATAATAAACCAAAAGTGAACGGAAAAATTAAAGGAGGTAGAGGTGATGGAACATCCATTAACAAGGGAAAATGGAGGTAATGAACGAGATTGACGGGAATAACAGACACAAAGGAGACGCAGGAATTAAAAGAAATAACACAGACACAGGAGATAGGGGGTGAATTGGGAGTGAAAGGCCAAGACGAACGCACACAATGGAGTTAGCGGAGGCGACAATGTAGAGGAGCCTCGGGGAATGTGTCGTGAACCCAATGCAAGCAAGCAGGATATCCCTTCTTCAGGAACGAGGGGAGGGAAAATGCCCCTTGAAGCGAATCACGGCCAGGGGGGCCAGTCGAAGCTTTGCGAGTTGGGGGGGGCGAGTTGCGTGAACGGGTACACGTGGAGCTTTGGAGCGCGTATGGAGGCCCGGAGCGCGTGTGGCGCGAATTCCCATTGGATGTTCCGGTGTGTGTGGTTACAAGTGTGGCCCGAAATGCGGTGTTGAAAAGCGCGCCCTGCGTGAGTGAAACCCCGTGTATGGAAGAAGCACGATGTGTAAGAGGAACCGCAGTGTGAGAGCACGGTTATGATAGGGAGATGGCCACGTTGGTATGCGGGGCTTGAGAACGCAACCTGCACCCCTGATGGAAAGATTGTCATGGCAGAGTGTAAGCGTCGGGCACGCGGGAGTGCGAGCATTGAATGGCGACGGAGACGGCATCAGACAAGAGACAAGGGCCGTTATGTAGCGGCCGTAGCCGTTCAAGGACCGGCCAGATCACACAGCAGCGCGTGCGAGTTCGTGTTCGTGCTTTAGCACTGAGGACGCCAAAGTGGGCGCCTACGCGAGTGAAATCCGGTCCGGAAACGCCCACCGATGGATACAAGCCAAACCCCGTGACGGACAGAAGTTAGGCTAGGAATTTGTGATTTTGGATCGCACGGGTTTTCCAGGCGAGCGGTGTTGTAAAGCCTCCTTGCAGCCGCGCCACGCGTTCTGTTCGCGGAGCGCGACGAAACGCCCTCCCCGATGCCGTTACGTGTGCCCCTGCTTGTGCGAGAAAACGCACGATTTAAGGGTGCGAATGACCGTCATCGGGGATTCCACGGCTCGCGGGTTATGAGCGGAACAGAGCACATGACTCGCGTGGGGAACCCCTCGAAAACGCGAAGGCTTGCTTGGGATGCGCAGGGGTGACATCATGGCTGCATGACATGGTTGGATCCAGCATAGGGAAAAATCCCTGCCGGATGTTTACCCGTCCGAGAATGAACAAGGTGCACGAGCGCAAACAGCTGCCATGACGTCACGGAAAAAGATCGCGGTTTGTGAATTGCCGCTGGATGCACAGGAAATTGAAGAACAAAAAAAAGAGAAAAGCAAGCCTCACCACTTCCGGAGTATACAGGATTCCTCGGCAAAGGGTGGAAGACCCCCTTGCTTTGGGCACCGGGAAGGCATGAGCTAGCGGGAAGGGTTAGTGTAGTTAGGACCGGCGTTCATGGGCACAGCAAGCATAAGCTAGCGCGGAAGGGTTAGTTTACTTAGACCGGCTTCATGGGGCAGACCCAAGTCCTCATGAGGCCTCGTGGAATGGTTAGTTAGTGGGAACGTCAGGTAGATTTAGGAGTGGGAAATGCGATTTGAGGACAGAGACAGACATTTGAATGGGTGTCGAGGGCGGACGTAGCTTAGCTACGCTAGAGTTAAAAAGGATGTGCTATATTCTAAGGATGGACGAGGGAGCACGAGTTAGTCAGGGGATTAGTAAGAAGAATGGCAGTGTCAGCCGATGCAGTTAAGAAATGAAAGAAACATTCAAGTGGTGACAGCCAGCGACCTGAGTGTATGGAGCGAGTGTGGTATGCATGCGTGCGAGAGTCGATGGGGGAGGGGAGTGATTCCACCCAAGGACCACCCGGCAGAGTAAAGTTGTTAGTGAGTAGGTCAAATTGAGCAAAATGGAGTCGTTTGCTGTTGGATGCGAATGTAGGCTCGAAAAACCAGTTTGGGAGAGGTGCAAGACGTCCAGTTGACGGGCTGGCGAGCCGTGGCTTGGCGACGTGGAGTACGCTTAGTGTGCACCCCTGGCACGGGCTAGTCGGCCCGTACAAGGGCCCAGAGGAGCGTGGTCCGATAGCCATATTGTGGGCACGGTGGGCCCGCATGATGCGAAGCCGTAGCGCCGATAGCGTCGTGGGCACGGGCACCGGGAGAAAAGGGGCCCGTGGCACCAGGCCTGCACGTGAGCATCAGGGGAGTAGCCATGGAGGACACTCCCCAGGTTTTAGGGAGCTGGTAGGCTCGGAGGACAGTCACAGGGCCCGGGGTGCCATGGTTTGGAGAATCGGCAGAGGTTAGTTCCTGCCAAGTGAGCCACGCCGGGGGAAAACTCAGCCATGAAGACCGTGCAAGGGCACGAATGAAAATTGGAGGCAAGGCCAAATTTGGAGGACTCCAACACAGGCGATGCGGAATCTTGGTGGTAAGAACCCAATATTAATAAGTGAGAGGCGGTTGTTGAAAGCCCCTGGGTGGTTTAAGGCGTTAATAAATGTTAGAGTAGAGAGAAAGATACCCCTCCGCCACCATCCATCCCTCTGCTCTCGTCGTAGGCCGCTGGACCCACCTGTGGGTTGATCGCTGAGATCTGAGGACGCCATTCTCAGACTTGATTGGGCCTTCAAGACAGGGACGCTAGCTCCCCTTATTCCCCTCCAGGAGGGAACGTAGGGGTTGTGTTAGAAGGCTAGGTTGGACCAAGATAGGTTAGCCAGGACAGAGACACTTAAAGGGGTAAGGGAAGAAAATTAAAAAAGGGGGGAAAAAAAATAGATGCGGCCTCAATTTGTTTGCAAACTAAAGAGGCTTCAACCTTGAAAGATTTAGCCAACCTATTGGCAGATTTATGAAAATTTGCCTAATACGCCAGCACACGTCTTTATACGTTAATGGGTCGGTTTTGTATTACGTTAAGAGCACGCTGAAAAACACTGCCCATAAGACGTTGTACGCTGGCTTTAATCGGTTGAACTTTCTTTTTTCTCAAATTTCTCGTATGCTTAAAATTTTACGACGTACTCGGCGTTTGGCTCACACGTTCCGCTACGCTGGCCATTAAGGTTTAGGCACATTTATGCGATCGTTGACACACGTTATTTATATGTTACTTGTAATGTGGAAACACGTTGAAGTAAACATTTTGCGTACCCGAAAACTTATTTCATAAACTATAGGTAACGTTTATAAGCACGCTACACGAACGTTTCACAGCTCACAACGCGCTACTAAAAGTTTCTCATACATCAAACACATCAAAGTAATGTTTAGGGAACCCGCTGACTTATTTATAATCAGTATGATAACGTGTTCGGGAATTAGTTGTAGAGCATGTCCAGACGAACAAATAAGTATGTAGACGTATTTGGACGTCTTCAAGACGACCACAGAACTTACTGAACGCGTTTCTAACAAACAGCTGACGGAATAGAGTGACTTATTCGCAAGCGATAGGAAATTGGTAGTACAAATAAGGGCCTTCGCAGAAAGGACCCCGTCTTTTTTTTTAGACTTCGTGGTGAGTACATGTCCATGTCATTCCGAGAGATGGAGGATACGGCAAGGCTGAGACGACAATACCTACCTTCCTCGAAACATCAACATGACCGCATCGACGTTGACAACTTGTACCAGTTGTGTGCCAATAGAGCCGGAGAAGAAGACGCTGAACGGAGGGAAGGAACTGGGTGAGGGACCATGGTCGTGGAGGCGACGCCATTACGCATATATGACCAGCTCATGGTGGAACTCCGGAACGAGGACCATGGCATCCTTATCAACTTCCTGCGAATTGCCCCCAGCAAGGTTCCACGAGCTTGCGTAGCCAGAGTGGGCCAAGGATAACCAAGCATTATTATTAAATCATTTCCAATAGTCCAGTGGAAGCGATTTTAACTCGTTCAATGGAACACGATTTAATTGCCGAAGCACCAGCGTCAAAAACAATAGCCGAAGTGACGGCCGTTTTATTAAAATAGTTAGTGGCAGTCAATGGATAGCAACGTCACGAATCGTAAACGATGCGCTCCCACGTTAGCATACGTTAGACATATCGTTGGCAAATAGGTTGTGGCACGCCTAAAACACGATAAGCAATGTGGTATAACGTAATCTATTAAGTTATCGGAAGCGTTCTGTGTTCATTACTAGTACTATGCATTTGTCAGTTCTTTTAATAATTTAATAATAAAACAAAGAATATTTCATCTTCGGGCAATGAGGAAAAAAAAATTAGACCCTCACAGAACATCAACAATGTTGCAAAGTATGTCCCTATTCGTTGACTGCAACGAGGATCCATCATCCCCCACAGCCTTCCACATCACGCTCACATACTACTACTGACATAGACATACAGCTACTTACCAATGCTACTACCACTACTACTATTATTACTGTCACGCACACCTACTACTAGTAATAGTACTGCTTTGACTACTGATACTACTGGCGTTTCACCAGTCTACTCACCCATGGCAGTCTGGAAACAATGATGGTTTTATTGTGAAGCCCAGTTTGTATATACCAATTACCCCTTTAAACGCTAGTCAATACGCCAGTACACGGGTAGATGTAAGTTAGAAACACTTTTAGTAAGTTCTATGGTGTCCGGAAGACGTCGTAATTTTAATTCGTCTACATACGACAATGTGCGTTTGTACATACGTTACAAATAGGTTCAAAGCATGCTACACATAGCGTTAAACGCACGTTTTACTCTTACGTTCATAGCACGCTTAGTCATGGGTTTCAAAGGCCAGTATTAACATAGTTTCAATGCACGTTACGTCATAGTGTTCCAAGCACGGGTTAAACATAGGCAAAAATGACGCTACTCATCTTGCTCAAGCACGTTACTCATCGCGTTAGAAAGTTGGTTTCAAGTATGTTGGCCATTGACCTTGACGTGCTTCGACTTATGAGTAACCACACGTAACGTGGTGTCGCCGTGTTTAAACGATCCACGGAACGTGCTAGGAAACAGATGCCAACGCTAATCGAAACGTTGTGAGCCTTACGCAAGTACGTCTTAAAATTCAGCAGCTTGAATTCACGACGTACGAATGGACTAGGTAATATTGCCAGCGTACTTCAATGATTTCCCAAGCATACTCTAAACAATACACAACTTACCTATACCGTATTGACGGTGTGCCTAGCCGTTTAAACACAGTTTTTTCATAGAATGGCATACCGCTGGCAAAATCGTCAAGGTGGTGACTTGCGATGTTGACACTTCAATTCTTCAGGCCAGTTTTGATTTCAATCGGCGTCCGGCAAGTTTCTTAACTGGCTACGCCACCGAGGTTCGCCGGAAACGATATAGCGCGCACCAAGGGTAAGTTGAACTAGTCGTTTGTCATAGGGTTTTGAACGCCGACACAAGGTATTGCATTTCTTGTAAAAGTTATGTATTAACACAACGAAACGTTCTGTGCCGTTACTAATATGTTATGCAAACGACCAACACGTTATGAATACACCAAAAAACTTTAAAAAAAACATCAAAATTCAGCGTATACGTGCAACATACATACATGTTTAACGTGCACATTGCTGGCTAAAAACGTCAAGGTGTGACAGGGCCCTAAGGAGTGGGTATGACAGAGGACAGGCAAAGGCGATGGTTGGGAGGGAGAATATAGGTAGGTCCGAGCCGCCTTCCAGACCGGCCGGCACCACCCAACGTCCCTCCACAAACCTCACAGAACGGAGACAAGACGCCGGCTAGCTCAGTATTGCCGGCCTGTTTGTACTACAGCGACCTGTTCCGGCCTTACCATGCCTTGTATTGCCTGCCTCTGCCTTGACCCCATGCCTGCTAGCCCTTGTTTGATTTGCCCCCATGTCCATCATTTACCATGGCTTCAGGATCATCACGCAAGTTGCAGGGACTGCCCTCAGGCAGCCCCGCCGACCATTGTGTTTGCTTGCGTCAGTGCCCATCAGTATTCTGCAGCGACTGCCCTGCCAGGCAGCTACACTACAGGACTGCATTGAGCGCCCGTGCACGCGTGTTTTCCCATCCATCCATCCGCTCATTTTGTTGCTTGCGTCAGTGCCGCATCCACTGCTTCTGCAGGGACTGCCCTGCAGGCAAACCGCAAACACGCGGGACTGCTTGGTGCAAAGCCCGTGCACCGTTTGTGTTCACGCTCAACTGCCTCATTTCAAGGGGGAGGCTGGGACTGATCGGGCAGCCGGCCACCTTTCTGCGGTTCATACCTGCATTTGTTTCATGAGACCAGAGACGTATGGGCAGCCTGGCTCCCTGCTTCAAGAATGGCCTGTGGGATGGATGAGGCATACCGGGTTGGGCGTGAGTTGCTCCAGCAGCTGAAGAACATGAAAAAGAGTATGTGACAAGACAACGGGGCTTTGTTGAACAGGCCCCGAAGACATCTGACCTCCAGCTGCGGAGCGCTCGACCCTAAAATACTGACTAACTTGCCATGCACTTTTTCCCACAGGTCCATCAGTCCTGGGCCATGGTTAGTGTAAAATGTATAAGGTTAAGTAAGGGTAAAATTGTAAATGAGTTTTGCTCCCCCTGCATGTTTGTCGTAGCCGCGTAATTGTAGTAAGTCGTCTCTATGAGAGTTGTTAGTTAGTTACACAGCCCGAAGTTATTACTTTTGGGAAACACGATACACCAAATGCGCACCTCAGGGGATCCAAAGTTAAATCGTACTCGGGCGAAACTTACACATGAAGGCACACGCAAAGTTTGACGACTCGGGACAGTCTTAAAAAAGGGGAGGGGGTAGTGCTTACGCGTTGTGGAAATTCACAGACACCATTCAGGTTCCCCAAAGATCAGCTTAGTTGATAAGTGTGGTGTCCAGATAGATTTGTCCCCACGATGTCTAAAGGGAATTATTCGTGTGCCGGGCTGTGCATCTTTGAGTTAAAGCCGTTATTCTTTTTCTGTCTTTATTTTAAAACAAACAAAACAACATCTCCTTCACCATCATCTCCCCGGCACCGCCATCATCTCCACAAACAACATCTCAAACAACGCCATCATCCTCACCATCGTTCACCACACTTGCGTGAAGATGTGATTTTCAAACACTCGCTTGTGCAAGGTGGATTTACCCACGTCCGCTTCAGGAAGGTGATTTCAACCACATCCGCTTGTGTCAAGGTGATTTCAACCATGTCCGCTTAGTGGCGAGGTGATTTCAACCACGTCCCTTGTGGAAAGGTATTCAACCACGTCCGCTTGTGGCAAAGGGTGATTTCCAACCACATCCGCTTGTGGCAAGGTGATTCAACCACGATCCACTGTGGAAAGGGTGATTTTCAACACCGCGCGGAAAAGGGGGCAAAACGGCAAAGGGCGGAGCCAAGCACGGTTGAAGGGGTCTGAAGATGAGGAGCAAAAACCCCTCCCTGCCGGGGCTATAAGAGGCCGCGTTCGCCTCCGTTAAAAAAACCAGTTTGTTCCGTTGGTTTTCCATTTGGAATTTTCCATTGGAGGTGGAGTTGCCATTGTAGTTCCGTTGGAATTGAGTTCAGTGGAGCTCCGTTTGCAGTTCCGTAGAGTGGAGCGGGAGTTGGAGAAGGAAAAGGAGCTGGTGTGGAGAGCGGCAAGCAGTTGGTCGGAGTTGTCGGAGTCAGAGCCGGAGAGACGTCACGAGCCAGATCGCCGTTGAAGCACCGTTTAAGAGCGTTGTGGAGTCCAGACGAGTTCGGGCGGGAGAAAAACCAATCGAGAGTCGCCCAGCGAGTCACCAAGGGGTGGCAGGTTAGCCTGCTCAGCTCTCCCAGAGTCCCTTCGCGTTCTCCGGCTCCAAGCAATCAAAAGGCTACGAGCCCAGCTCTCTTCTTGCTTTTCTGGAGTTTTGCATGAAAGCTGTGGCACCTTGTTCTTTAAGTAGAATATGTGAGCAAGTACGTGCTTGTACCATTCTGATAGACATCGGCTGTAGGTCTTTTTGCTCGTGTTTCTTGTCACCATCCCCCCATTCACTGCATACGCTCTCAAGTGAATAAATGTTCCCCATTGTTTAATATTCACCAGTTCGTTGCATCCCTTCCTCCATTGACTTCCATAATTGCATTCGAAATAAATAAGCTGGCTGATTAATAGCGATAAAACTTACATCTGGTCCGACGGGCGACCTGCGTATAAAACCGCTCGGCAATCGCAAACAAGCGAGCTGCTTATAGCATCTCGTTCCGGTGAGGCTCCGTTGAGGTGTAGTATTCCCCGCATTTTCTCGTCTGCGCGAATTAATTAGGTACATCGACCAAATTCGGCGATTCGACCCTGTAGCCGTGGGCAGAAGACTTGCTGATCTATGGGTGTAGTTAACAACACCGCAAGCTGGTTTCAGCATTGATCGAAGAAAGCTACGACTGGATTGCCCTCCGGGTGGCGCGCAGACCGCGATTTTGGCTAAAAACGGCTACCCGCATGCAAACGGGTGGAATCCACAACAAATATACATATATAACTATATAATATATTATATCCAGTAGAACCTCAATGTCACAGAACTAAAGCGTAACATGACAGACAGGACTAAACAGGCTGTCCGTTAATGGTGAAAGTCCATCAAATCAAAATGTTTTTATTTTTATTTTTTGAATGTAATTAAATTCCCAAGGCTACCACACATTACGGACATTATTAAACAGTATACAGTAACATGTATGTAATTAAAACACTCAATAAGAAATAACCAGAAGAAAACAAGCATTAAAATTAAAATGAAATAAGTATATATGTGCAGTATTTGCCTCTACTCACCATTGTGTGCCATGATCGATAGTAGTGACTTGGTATTCTGAATCAGCGCATTGTTCATGCCTCAACAAAATGATACATACCGGTAGCAATCTGCCAAACACAATAAGAAGAAAGAAAAAGAAGTATTTTGAGTTGAAACTAAGAGGCTGAAGAGTGAATGCGTCCTGTAAATTAGCACCTTCAGAGTTTGGGTCAAGAACCACAAGGAGGTGTGCGATGAGAGTAGGCAACTTACTGGAAGAGGGATTGGTGGAAGGTGAAGCAGGTGTAATGCACAGCAGCAGGCTTGAATGAAGTATCAAGTGTTAATTGAGTCCACCTTTGATTGTTGCTTCCACCCAAAAGTCCTTAAAGTTAATTATATAAAAATTATAATCGCCCCTAAATGCGTGAAAATGTTCCATAATAAGGTTGCATTTCTTTTGTCAGGAAGATGCACAAATAAAAATTAAGCACATCTTATGAGAGACAACTGGACTTGTCAATTCACTCTTACGTCTTCTTCTTCGGTGGTAATCACTGGCCCTCAAAACCCTAGTGCAAGCGTTCAGGATCTATCATCAGGGGACAGCGTCCCCAAACTTTTTTATTTTTGTCCGTTAAATTCGAAATCCGTTAATCGAGGTTTTACTGTACAATGTATATAATGTAAGATTGTGCGCAAGTGGGATTATACATTTTTTAAAAAAGAAAAAGATGCATTTGGTCACATTATTATGACGAATCGTAAATGTGCTCCTGAAAAAACAACTCGCATGACGAATCGGTAAACTACTAGTATGGGAGTAGTTTACCATTCTTTCAATGTGCGAGACTGTGACAAATTCTACATAGTTGAAACTGAAGGAATATTGAAAAAAAGCTAGATAAACCTGATAGACATTTAGGATTAGAAAGGTGAGACTCATCCCATAGCGATGTCATTGCCGTGCAATCTGGCCACAAATTTCACTGGATGGGACCCGTTTCCGAAGACATAACATCCAATAAAAGGACACAGATGAGTACTTGGACGCATGGCACTCAAGGCTGAGAGGGTGGTCTAACTGGAGGAGACGTGGACATCCCCACACAATTACACACTTCTGATATGAATGGCAATAAAACTGGAATGGACAAGTAATGGATAAGGTGAGCAATAAACAGTGTCGGGCTCGCGTTCCCTGACACCAACCCCCACATGCCACAAACCCAACACAAACTCCAGCAAACCACGCAACCCCACGGCTCCATCACATCCACCCAGACAGTAGAGATAAATGGTTAGGTCTGAGCACGCCATTCAAAATGAATTGGAGGAAAAGGGAAAAACTTTTACGACTCAAGCCCCGAAAAGCCTAAAATTAGAGAACTAATTTTCTCCCCCTCCCATACAGGCAAATGTAAAAATTGAGACTGAGTAGAATGAAAAATATGAAACGGGAAGAAGTGCTGTTCATCAAGAAAAGACGAACCAACGAATAGTTTGTCCATGTTCTACCTTTTAGGGAATAACTTAATTTCCTGTTACATTCAGTTCCATCGATGTATATTCACCTTGATCTCTTCAAGCACGAAAGAAAGGTGATCCCCTTTGGTTTGTAAAATGGAGAGTGCTTTTAAGAGCACAGTCGTCGTGAAAAGAGGAAGTAGTCTGCTTGGCCATGTCTCTCATGGTTATATCTTGATCACCCAGAACACTAACAGACAAATATTAGCTAAAAACAGCTTTTAAACTATAGGTTTTATCAAAAATAATTCAAAAGCAAAATGTTTCATTTTTCGTTGCTTAAAATGAGCCAAGTTAGAAGGTCAGCCAAGCTGCCTCACCCAAACCAAGCCAAATAATTCTAAGTCATTTCCTATGTGGGGCGAAACCCCCCCACACCCTGAAAAAACCATTGTTTTGTTAATCTCCCATTACGTCATTCAAGTTGCTCTATTTAAACCAAACGGGTTGTTGCCCAGCGTGTTTTATTCAAATTATGAGCATTTCAGATTATTACTACAACTTTGCAGATCAATCATTTTCATAAGACTAGTACGTGCCCGTTAAAAAAAATAAAAAAAATAATCCAAACCGCAATGCAACACAACAAAACACACACGCACGTGTGTGGCCCGGAAGTTCCATATTTCGCCAGGTTACGATTATTCGCAATTTAGGTTAATACCTAATAATCAAATTAGCGCCAACGTATTTTACCTTGTTCGCAATGGTCGTGGCAAGGAAAAAACAAAAAGAGAAGAGAAGAGAGAGCAAAAATTTACTTCCTAGTTCGGAGCATACCAGCACTGATTTTTACCGAAATTATACCACCGTCTAATATGGAAAAACGATCATAACCTTTGGGCCATGTGTTTATCTATAAATGTGCATGAAGAATCAAGAAATTATTAGAATACACGGTCATCACTCTCTGGAAGGCCCGTACGTTGTAACCCATAATGGCGAACGCGCTGAGCTTCCCCTTTCCCCATCGGCCACGCCCACGCAACAACGTGTCCTTCTCATTTGTTTGGGTAAATAATGGCCGTAACTTGGGAACACTTGTCCGATTAATACAAACCTTGAAAAGCACATCCTCAGGTCCCCGCTATTTATACCCTGCGCAAGTTTCAATTAGATCGGGACCACTGGTGTCGAGAAACAGCGGTCACAGACACACACACACACACACACACACACACAACACACACACACACACACACACCACACACACACACACACACACACATTGCTGGAGTTATAGATAGATGACAGGTGGAAGATCTCAACCCATCATTATTTGTTGTTTTAAACAAAATTAAATCCACGTATACCGAACTAATAAATGAATTATTGGTTTTTTTCAAACGGTTGTCCCCAATAAGAACATCCCAATGATAACATGTGAAAAATTGAGTTATCTGAATTACCACGACGATTGATTAAAAAATGAACAACTTTCTTCTTAAGACCATTCAATCATTCAGAGAGAAGTGAATGATATTATTGTGGCTGGAAAGAAGCTTCTCTCACGTCCTTTGATCTTGAATGACCCAAGTCCAAAGGTGAGAAAAGTATCACTTTGTCTCTGTCTCCATGTGTATATTTGTGTTTGTGAGTGTTGTGTGATGTGTGTGTCTTCTGCTCTCAGTCTCTATCTGTCTGGTCTGCCTGGTCTGTCTCTCTACTAATCTATCTTCTTACACACTAACCTTTTATTTTGGCATGGTAGTTAAATTAATGTAAAAGCAAATGACACAACTTGGTGGTAATTTTGACTACTGCTTTTATTTTCAGCATTTAAAAGCAAATCAACATGGGGTGGTGAAATGAATGAATTTCGCAAACCCTTGAATGGGAAGATGTTGAAATTCCACGGGGGTGATGAGTTCATTTCAAACTTGTTCCAGTTTAAATGCTCATCTGGATGAAATGGACACAAAACTCGATCTTCTGGATGGGTTAAATGTTATATATTATTATTATTATTAATATATAATATAATCATCATGTATATACCCTAATGTTCTTCACCCTTTGTTTTGACCCAGAATATGTTGATCGAGTTTCAAAATACAAGAACATTGAAGCAGATGCTTGCTGGGAAAGATCGTTCATTCTCGCAACTGAATATTTACCCAAAGAAAATGTTAATATTTGTCAATTTTGATGAATAATTTGCTTTGCTTATCAAGTTATTTAATCCTAATTATTAAAAAAGAATAAAGGAAGTGAAAAGGAGGTTGGGGGCGGGGGGGGTTCGGTGTTCTCCCCCAATTGACCCACCACCCCCCTCATCCCACCCCCTCCCCTCCCCGTGGTTGTGATGTTATGGGGAAGGGTTGGGGAGGTGGCGATGAGGGGCAGTGGTGGTGTCAAAGGTGGAGTCGGTGCACAGGGGGTGGGTGCGGCTGTGTGGATGGGTGGGTTTGTGTGGGTGGAGCTTGGTGGATGGGGCTTGTGTGGATGTAGCTTGTGTGGTGTGGAGCAATTAAAAAAAAAAATAACATGTGTGTGGGGGAACTAATAAACCAATTCACTATTATGTGAATATGGCATGATGTCGATGTGGCGTTATGTGCGGTGGGCTTGTGTGGATGTGGCTTATGTGGGTGGGGCTTGTGTGGATGTCGTTAAAAAGGGGGGAGTTTTAAAAAAAAATTTTTTATTTATCTTTTGGTTATAATTCGGATGAATAAAATGTAACCAAAATCTTCTTCCCCCTTTAAATCAAAAATTTGTAGACCAAGCGATTTTTTCAATTTATTCTTGTGTCTTTTGTAATCTCCTGTGAATAAAATGAACCTAAAATCTCTAACCTTCTAAATCTATACCTTACAAGTCAAGGAACTGTATCTATTACGTCAACAATTTAAAAAGTTCATGTTATCCATCGCTAGTATAACCTTATTTTCAAAATGAGATTTCCACCTGTTTGTTTTCTTACTGTATCACCAACTTGAACATAGGCTTTCTGACCATATAAATCTCTTTTTCATATCCTAATTTGTTTAAATGTTTCTGATGGTGTAGTATTCGTTTGAGGTGATGAATCATATCATTATACTTATCGACAATGTCCTGAATTAAAAGACAACCATGTTCAGAAACCGAGTTGAGTGGAATTTTTTATATAGTCTGCTCTTTTAAAGTGCAAATGAATCGCTCAAAACAACACGCTTTTCCTTCATAAAGGTGGCTGTATTAATGTAATTCTGTTATCTTAAGAAAATCATAAAGTTTTGTTGTAGAACTCTGTACCCTCATCAATCCACAATTTTTTTAGGTTCTCTTGCTTTTATTAAATATCTGTGAAAGGCTAACATAAGAGTCATTACCTGTTTTGTGTTTTTTAAAGAGACAAACCCCGCATATTCTACTCCAAAATCAAGTAACGGTTAAAGATACTTCCCTTATCAATTTGAGTTCAATTAATCAGCGGACCAGATATAATCACTTCCTTGGGAATAACCTGTCCTTCTATGAAACTTTGATTAGTGGTTTATGTAATTCATCAGTTAATTGCTCTTCAATCTTAATGACACATTAGAGCCTATAGTTTTTTGAATTTCCAAGCCCAAGTTTCAATTTAGCACTGATCATCTTCTTCACGATGAACCTATTAACTTTTCTCTCAAGAGTTGGGATTTGTATTCAAGACAAATTATATACAACAAGCCGGTAGGCAACCATGGCTGCTGCTCTAGATGAAAAACTGGCCGACACGACGAGCCGATATTCATGTCCATGCTATCAATCAATTTAGCACAATAAATATGATTATCACAGCCCCTCTTAGTTGCGCACCCAGAAAACCCGCCTTGTGAAATTTCAGGCATGTTTCCAAAGAGGACTTCTAACAAATGGCAGCCCTGGTAATTCCATTTATCTATTCGCTAAAAAAAAAGATTTTATTTTTTATAGATTATGCTGCAATACATTCTCCTTCGGCAGTAAAAAACAGTCCCTCGGAGGTCCAGTTTCAGAGGTATTATTTTTTTGTACAGTCCACAATAAAGTGCTACGATGCTACAAAAATTATTTTAGCTGTGCTAAGCAAGGATGTTGCATAGCAACCCATTCATATTTGTGTACATGCTAGCCACATTGTACACCATTTCACCCACAGTTTCATCAAATCGACTCTTTCTCTAGAGATAATTCGAATTGACGTTTCTGAAATGTTCAACATGTACTCGCCCAAAACCTATCTCCTGCCTACAGTATTTTTAGGGCTGCCCAAATTGGCCATGAAGGGAGACTAGATGAGATTGCCGCAAAACTTCTAAGCTTCGATTTTTTGATTTTTTTGTGTGATTTATCCGATTTTTTACCACTTTAAATGCGGCTATCATGCCGTGCTAGCGGCCTGGGTCCCATACTCGAAAGGCCACACGATTCCAGAAATAATTTGCCGTCCAACCTACCAAATTCATTGGAATCGCGTTGAGTGCGGTTTAGCCCCGAGGCTTGACCAAAGTTTCCGGACAGACAGAACAGAGCCCTTATTCTGACATTTCCATCTAAGAGCAGCCATCATTTCTCTATGGCTTCATTTTCTTTCCAACGTTGTCTATTTCCATAATCATATATCGGCCTCATGCACACTTATCAACCCTATGATTCAGGTTTGCTCCACGGGTTTTAGATTATTCAGCCTCATCTAATCTTTTAATTCAAGTTGTTCCTGGACCACAGAAAGAATACCCTGGTAGATGTAATTCCCCTGGTATTCCAGTAGTTGGAAATTTACTTCCTGATAAAAGCTTTTATATATCTCCCCCACGTTTGTGTTTGGTGATGAATTTACTCTTTTTAGAGCCAGACACCGAACATATGCCTTTTTGGCTAACCCTGTCATTTTTACTTTTCAAATACGAGATATTTACCTTCGCAAACTTCGTTTGACGAAGGTATTGTATTGACCCCTGTGTGTATTTATTTATTGGTAAATATGTGTGCGGACAACATTGCGCAAAAACTGCTGGACCGATTTGCATG
>JAXMNL010000279.1:0-10728 GCA_035128595.1 Eptatretus atami | reverse complement strand
AAAAAATGTATTTGGTGTATAAAAAAAAATAATGGTTTGATTTTTGTTGTGTTGGTATAACACAACGGAAACGTTCTGTGCCCGTTACTAATATGTTATGCAAACGACCAACACGTTATGAATACACCAAAAAACTTTAAAAAAAACATAAAATTCAGCGTTACGTCAACATTTTACATAACATTTTTATACGTGCAATTGCTGGCTAAAAACGTCAAGGTGGTACAGGGCCCTAAGGAGTGGGTAGACAGAGACAGGCAAAGGCGATAGGTTGGGAGGGAGACATTTTAGGTAGGTCCGAGCCGCCTTCCCAGACCGGCCGGCACCACCACACTCCCTCCACAAACCTCACAGAACGAGACAAGACGCCGGCTAGCTCATATTGCCGGCCTGTTTGTACTACAGCGACCTGTTCCGGCCTTACCATGCCTTGTATGCCTGCCTCTGTCCTTGACCCCATGCCTGCTAGCCCTTGTTTCATTTGCCCCAGTGTCCATCCATTTACCATGTGCGTCAGGATCATCACGCAAGTTTTGCAGGGACTGCCCTGCAGGCAGCCCCGCCGACCATTGTGTTTGCTTGCGTCAGTGCCCATCCAGTATTCTGCAGCGACTGCCCTGCAGGCAGCTACACTACAGGACGCATTGAGCAGCCCGTGCACCGTGTTTTCCATCCATCCATCCGCTCATTTGGTTGCTTGCGTCAGTGCGCATCCACTGTCTGCAGGACTGCCCTGCAGGCAACCGCACACGGGGACTGCATTGGTGCAGCCCGTGCACCGTTTTGTTCACGCTCAACTGCGCTCATTTCAAGGGGGAGGCCTGGGACTGATCGGGCAGCCGGCCACCTTTCTGGGTTCATACCTGCATTTGTTTCATGAAGCCAGAGACTGTTTGGGCGCTGGCTCCCTGCTTCAAGAATGGCCTGTGGGATGGATTATGGCATACCGGGTTGGGGTGAGTTGCCTCCAGCAGCTGAAGAACATGAAAAGAGTATGTGACAAGACAACGGGGCTTTTTGAACAGGCCCCGAAGACATCGACCTCCAGCTGCGAGCGCTCACCCTAAATACTGACTAACTTGCCATGCACTTTTTCCCACAGGTCCATCAGTCCTGGGCCATGGTTTAGTGTAAAATGTATAAGGTTAAGTAAGGGTAAAATTGTAAATGAGTTTTGCTCCCCTGCATTGTTTGTCGTAGCCGCCGGTAATTGTAGTTAAGTCGTCTCTATGAGAGTCTGTTAGTTAGTTACACAGCCCGAAGGTTATTACTTTTGGGAAACACGATACACCAAATGCGCACCTCAGGGGATCCAAAGTTAAATCTACTTGGGGAAAACTTACACATGAAGGCACACGAAAATTTGACGACTCGGGACAAGTCTTAAAAAAGGGCGAGGGGGGTAGTGTTACGCGTTGTGGAAATTCACAGACACCATTCAGGTTCCCCAAAGATCAGCTTATTGATAAGTGTGTGTCCAGATTAGATTTTCCCACCGATGTCTAAAGGGAATTATTCGTGTGCCGGGCTGTGCATCTTTGAGTTAGCCGTTATTCTTTTTCTGTCTTTATTTTAAAACAAACAAACAACATCTCCTTCACCATCATCTCCACGCACCGCCATCATCTCCACAAACAAATCTCAAAACACCGCCATCGCTCCTCACCATCTTCACCACAACCTTGCGTGAAGATGTGATTTCAAACACATCGCTTTGTGCAAGGTGGATTTCAACCCACGTCCGTCATGGAAGGTGATTTCAACCACATCGCTTGTGTCAAGGTGATTTTCAAACCATGTCCGCTTGTGGCGGGTGATTCAACCACGTCCGCTTGTGGAAAGGGTATTCAACCACGTCCGCTTGTGGCAAAGGGTGATTTCCAACCACATCCGCTTGTGCAAGGTGATTCAACCACGTCCACTGTGGAAAGGGTGATTTCAACACCGCCGCGGAAAAGGTCAAAACGGCAAAGGGCGGAGCCAAGCACGGTTGAAGGGGTCTGAAGATGAGAGCAAAAACCTCCCTGGGCTATAAGAGCCGCGTTCGCTCGTTAAAAACCAGTTTTTCCGTTGTTTTCCATTGGAATTTTCCATTGAGTTGGAGTTGCCATGTAGAATTCCGTGGAATTGAGTTCAGTGGAGCTCCGTTTTGCAGTTCCGTTAGAGTGGAGCGGGAGTTGGAGAAGGAAAAGGAGCTGGTGTGGAAGCGGCAAGCAGTTTGGTCGGAGTTGTCGAGTCAGAGCCGGAGAGGACGTCACGAGCCAGATCGCCGTTGAAGCACCGTTTTAAGGCGTTGTGGAGTCCGACGAGTTCGGGCAGAGACATCGAGAGGTCCCCAGCGATCACAAAGGGGTGGCAGGTTAGCCTGCTCAGCTTCCCAGAGTCCCTTCGGTTCTCCCGGCCCAAGCAATCATAAAGGCGTACGAGCCCCAGCTCTCTTCTTGCTTTTCTGGAGTTTTGCATAAAGCTGGCCACCTTGTATCTTTAAGTAGAATAGTGAGCAAGTACGTGCTTGCTACCATTCTGATAGACATCGGCTGTAGGTCTTTTGCTCGTGTCTTGTCACCATCCCCCCATTCACTGCTACGCTCCAAGTGGAAATAAATGTTCCCATGTTTGAATATTCACCAGTTCGTTGCATCCCTTCCTCCATTGACTTCCATATTGCATGTCGAAATAAATAAGCTGGTTGATAATAAGCGATAAAACTTACATCTGGTCCGACGGGGCCTGGCGTATAAAACCGTTCGGCAAATCGCAAACAGGAGCGAGCTGCTTAAGCATCTCGTTCCGTGATGAGCTCCGTTGAGTGTAGTTCCCCGGCATTTTCTGTCTTGCCGAATAATTAGGTACATCGACAATTCGGCGATTCGACCCTGGTAGCGCGTGGGACAGAAGACTTGGCTGATCTATGGTGTAGTTAACAACACCCGCAGGCTGGTTTCAGCATTGATCAGAAAGAAAGCTACGACTGATTGCCCTCCGGGTGGCGCGAGACCGCGATTTTGGCTAAAAACGGCTACCGCATGCAAACGGTGGAATCCACAACAATATTAATACAT
Organism: Eptatretus atami; assembly: GCA_035128595.1. Taxonomy (NCBI): domain Eukaryota; kingdom Metazoa; phylum Chordata; class Myxini; order Myxiniformes; family Myxinidae; genus Eptatretus; species Eptatretus atami. Next base: position 7,666 of record JAXMNL010000279.1, on the reverse strand, counting down.
ATATAATATATAATTATTAATCCAGTAGAACCTCAATTTCACAGACTAAAGGTAACAGACAAGACAGGACTAAACAGGCTGTCCGTTAATGGTGAAAGTCCATCAAATCAAATGTTTTTATTTTTATTTTTTGAATGTAATAAATTCCCAAGGCTACCACACATTACGGACATTATTAAAACAGTATACAGTAACATGTATGTAATTAAAACACTCAATAAGATAACCAGAAGAAAACAAGCATAAAAAAAATGAAATAAGTATATATGTGCAGTATTTGCCTCTACTCACCCATTTGTGCATGATCGATAGTAGTGACTTGGTATTCTGAATCAGCGGCATTTTCATGCCTCAACAAAATGGATACATACCCGGTAGCAATCTGCCAAACACAATAAGAAGAGAGAAAAAGAGTATTTTGAGTTGAAACTAAGAGGCTGAAAGATGTGAATGCTCCTGTAAATTAGCACCTTCAGAGTTTGGGTCAAAAGAACCACAAGGAGTGTGTGGCGATGAGAGTAGGCAACTTACTGAAGAGGGATGTTGGAAGGTGAGCAGGTTTGTAATGCAACAGCAGCAGGCTTGAATGAAGTATCAAGTGTTAATTGATCCACCTTTGATTGTTGCTCCACCCAAAAAGTCCTAAAGTTAATTTATATAAAAATTATATCCCCCTAAATGCGTGAAAATGTTCATAATAAGGTTGCATTTCTTTGTCAGGAAGATGCACAAATAAAAATTTAAGCACATCTTATGAGAGACAAACTGGACTTGTCAATTCACTCTTACTTCCTTCTTCTTCGGTGGTAATCACTGGCCCTCAAAACCCTCAGTCAAGCGTCAGGATCTATCATTCAGGGGACAGCTCCCCAAACTTTTTTATTTTTGTCCGTTAAATTCGAAATCCGTAATCGAGGTTTTACTGTACAATGTATATAATGATTAGATTGTGCGCAATTGGGATTATACATTTTTTAAAAAAGAAAAAGATGCATTTGGTCACATTATGTATGACGAATGCGTAAATTGCTCCCTGAAAAAACAACTGGATGACGAATCGGTAAACTACTAGTATGGGAGTAGTTTACCATTCTTTTCATGTGGGAGACTGTGACAAATTCTACATAAGTTGAAACTGAAGGAATATTGAAAAAAGCTAGATTAAACCTGATAGACAATTAGGATTAGAAGGTTTGAGACTCATCCCATTAGCGTGTCATTGCGTGCAATCTGGCCACAAATTTCACTGGAGGGACCCGTTTCCGAGACATAACATCCAATAAGAACAGATGATACTTGGAGCTGGCACTCAAGGCTGAGAGGGTGGTCTAACTGAGGAGACTGGACATCCCCACACAATACACACTTCTGATATGAATGGCAATAAAACTGGATGGACAATAACTGGATAAGGTAGCAATAAACAGTGCTCGGGTCGGTCCCTGACACCACACCCCCACATGCCACAATACCCAACACAAACTCCAGCAACCACGCAACCCCACGCTCCATCACATCCACCCAGACAGTAGAGGATAAATGGTTAGTCTGAGCACCCATTCAAAAATGAATTGGAGAAAAGGGAAAAACTTTTTACCGACTCAAGCCCCGAAAAAGCCTAAAATAGAGACTAATTTCTCCCCCTCCCATACAAGCAAATGTAAAATTGAGACTGAGTAGAATGAAAAATATGAAAGGGAAGAAGTGCTTTCATCAAGAAAAGACCGAACCAACGAATAGTTTGTCCATGGTTCTATTTAGGAATAACTTAATTTTCCTGTTACATTCATTTCCATCGATGTATATTCACTTGATCTCTTCAAGCACGAAAGAAAGGTGATCCCTTTGTTGTTAAATGGAGAAGTGCTTTTAAGAGCACAGTGTGCGTGGAAAAGAGGAAGTAGTCTGCTGGCCCATGGTCTCTCATGGTTATATCTTGATCACCAGAACACTAACAAGAACAAATTTAGCTAAAAACAGCTTTTAAACGTATGGTTTTATCCAAAAATAATTCAAAAGCAAAGATGTTTCATTTTTCGTTGTTAAAATGAGCAGTAGAAGTCAGCCAAGCTGCCTCACCCAAACCAAGCCAAAAATTCTGAAGTCATTTCCCTTTTAATTGGTGGGGGGAAACCCCCCCCCCCCCACACCTGAAAAAACCATTGTTTTGTTAATCTCCCATTACGCATTCAAGTTGCCTTATTTAAACCAACGGGGTTTCCAGCGTGTTTTTATTTCAAATATGAGCATTTCAGATTATTACTACAACTTTGCAGATCCAATCATTTTCATAGACTAGTACGTGCCCGTTAAAAAAAATAAAAAAAATAATCCAAACCGCATGCAACAACAACAACCACACGCACGTGTGTGGCCCGGAAGTTCCATATTATTCGCCAGTTCGATTATTCGCAATTTAGTAATACCTAATTAATCAAATTAGCGCCAACTATTTTTACCTTTTCGCAATGTCGTGGCAAGGAAAAAACAAAAAGAGAAGAGAAGGAGAGAGCAAAAATTTTACTTCCTAGTTCGCGAGACATACCAGCACTCTGATTTTTACCGAAATTTATACCACCGTCTAATATGGAAACGACATAACCTTGGGCCATTGTGTTTATCTATAAATGGCATGAAAATCAAGAAATTATAGAATACACGGTCATCACTCCTGCGAAGGCCCGTACGTTGTAACCCATAATGGCGAACGCGGCTGAGCTTCCCCTTTCCCCATCGGCCACGCCCACGCAACAACGTGCTCTTCTCATTGTTTGGTAAATAATGGCCGTACTTGGGAAGCACTTGTCCGATTAATATCAAAACCTTGAAAAGCACATCCTCAGGTCCCCAGCAATATACCCCTGCGCAAGTTTCAATTAGATCGGACCACTGGTTGTCGAGAAACAGCGGTCACAGACACACACAACACACACACCACACACACACAACACACACACACACACACACACACACACACACACACACACACACATTGCTGGATTATAGGATAGCATGACAGGTGGAGATTCTCAACCCAATTCATTATTTGTTGTTTAACACAAAATTAAATCCACTATACGACTAATAAATAATTATTGGTTTTTTTCAAACGGTTGTCCCCAATAAGAAACATCACCATGATAACATGTTTGAAAATGAGTTATCTGAATTACCACGACGATGGATTAAAAATGAACAACTTTCTTAAAGACCATTCAATCATTCAGAGAGAAGTGATGATATATTGTTGGCCTGGAAAGAAGTTCTCTCACGTCCTTTGATCTTGAAAATGACCCAAGTCCAAAGGTGAGAAAGTATCACTTTGTCTCTGTCTTCCATGGTATATTTGTGTTTGTGAGTGTTTGTGGTGTGTGTGTCTTTCTGCTCTCAGTCTCTATCTGTCTGGTCTGCCTGGTCTGTCTCTCTCTAATCTATCTTGCTTACACACTACCTTTATTGGCATGGTAGTAATTTAATGTAAAAGCAATACACAACTTGGGTGGTAATTTTGACTTACTGCTTGTTATTTTCAGCATTAAAAGCGGAAATCAACATGGGGTGGTGAATGAATGAATTTCGCAACCTTGAATGGGAAGATGTTGAAATTCCCACGGGGGTGATGATTCATTTCAAACTTGTTCCAGTTTAAAATGCTCATCTGATAAATGGACACAAAACGCGATCTTCTGGATGGTAAATGTTATATTTATTATTTTATTAATATATAATGATAATCATCATGATATACCCTAATTGTTCTTCACCCTTTTGTTTTGACCAGAATATGTTGATCGAGTTTCAAAATACAAGACATCTGAAGCAGATGCTTGCTGGGATAAAGATCGTTCATTCTCGCAACTGAATATTTTACCCAAAGAAAATGTTTAATATTTGTCAATTTTGATGAATTAATTTGCTTTGCTATTCAATTATTTTAATCCTTAATTATTAAAAAGAATAAAGGAAGTGAAAAGGAGGTTGGGGGCGGGGGGGGTTCGGTGTTCTCCCCCAATGACCCACCACCCCCCTCATCCCACCCTCCCCTCCCCGTGGTTGTGTGTTATGGGGAAGGGTTGGGGGGTGGGTATGAGGGGCAGTGGTGGTCAAAGTGTGGAGTGGTGCACAGGGGGGTGGGTCGGCTGTGGATGGTGGGTTTGTGTGGGTGGAGCTTGGGTGGATGGGGCTTGTGTGGATTGTAGCTTGTGTGGTTGGAGCAATTTAAAAAAAAAAATAAATGTGGTGGGGGAACTAATAAACCAATTCACTATTATGTGAATATGATGATGTCGATGTGGCTTGATGTGCGGTGGGCTTGTTGGATGTGGCTTATGTGGCGTGGGCTTGTGTGGATGTCGTTAAAAAAGGGTGGAGTTTAAAAAAAAAGTTTTTATTATCTTTTGGTTATAATTCGGATGAATAAAATGTCAACCTAAAATCTCTTCCCCCTTTAAATTCAAATAATTTGTAAGACCAAGGGATTTTTCAATTTATCTTTGTCTTTTGTAATCCCTGTGAATAAAATGAACCTAAATCTCTAACCTTCTAAATCTATACCTTACAGTCAAGGAACTGTATCTATTACGGCAAACAATTTAAAAAAGTTCATTTTATCCATCGCTTAGTATAACCTTATTCAAAATGAGATTTCCCACCTGTTTGTTTTCTTACTGTATCACCAACTTTGAACATAGGCTTTCTGACATATAATCTCTTTTTCATATCCTAATTTGTAAATGTTTTTCTGATGGTTAGTATCGTTTGAGGTGATGAATCATATCATTATACTTATCGACAATGTCCTGAATTAAAGACAACCATTGTTCAGAACCGAGTTGAGTGGAATTTTTATATAGTCTGCTCTTTTAAAGTGCAAATGAATCGCTCAAAACAACACGCTTTTCCTTCATTAAAGGTGCTGTATAATGTAATTCTGTTATTCTTAAGACAAATCATAAATTGTTTTGTTGTAGAACTCTGTACCCTCATCAAACCACAATTTTTAGGTTTCTCTTGCTTTATTAAATATCTGTGAAAGGCTAACATAAGAGTAGTTACCTGTTTTGTTTTTTTGAAAAGACAACCCACGCATACACTCCAAAATCAATAACGTTAAAGCATACTTCCCTTATCAGATTGAGTTCAATTAATCAGCGGACCAGATATAATCACTTCCTTGGGAATAACCTTCCTTCTATGAAACTTTGAATTATTGGTTTATGTAATTCATCAGTTAATTGCTCTTCAATCTTAATGACATCATTAGAGCCTATAGTTTTTTTGAAATTTCCAAGGCCCAAGTTTCAATTTAGCACTGTCATCTTCTTCACGATGAACCTATTAACTTTTCTCTCAAGGTTGGGATTTGTATTCAAGACAAAATTATAACAACAAGCGGTAGCAACATGGCTGCTCGCTCTAGATGAAAACTGGCCGACACGACGAGCCGATATTCATGTCCATGCTATCAATCAATTTAGCACAATAAATATGATTATCAAGCCCTCTTAGTTGCCACCCAGAAAAACCCGCCATTGTGAAATTTCAGCATGTTTCCAAAGAGACTCTAACAAATGGCAGCCCTGGTAATTCCATTTATTATTCGCTAAAAAAAAAAGATTTTATTTTTTATATTATGCTGCAATACATTCTCCTCGGCATAAAAAACAGTCCCTCGGAGGCCAGTTTCAGAGGTATTTATTTTTTGTACAGTCCAACAATAAAGTGTACGATGTACAAAATATTTAGCTGTTGCTAAGCAAGGATGTTGCATAGCAACCATTCATTTTGTGTACATGCTAGCCACATTGTACACCATTTACCCAAGTTTCATCAAAATCAGGACTCTTTCTCTAAGATATTCGAATTGACGTTTCTGAAATGTTCAACATGTACTCGCCCAAAAACCATCTCCTGCCTACAAGTATTTTTTTAGGCTGCAAAATTAGGCATGAAGGAGCTAGATGAGATTGCCGCAAGAACTCTAAGCTTCGATTTTTTGATTTTTTTGTGTTTTAGCGATTTTTACCACTTTAATGGGATCTATGCCGTGACTAGGCCTGGTCCCATATCGAAAGCACACGATTCCCAGGAAATATTGCGTCCAACCTACCAAATTCATTGGAATCGGTTGAGTGGTTTTAGCCCCGAGGGCTTGACCAAAGTTTCCGGACAGACAGGACAGAGACCCTTATTCTGACATTTCCATCTTAAGAGCAGCCATCATTTCTCTATGGCTTCATTCTTCTATCCAACGTTGTCTATTTCCATTAATCATTATCGGCCTCATGCCCCTTATCAACCCTATTGATAGGTTTGCTCCACGGTTAAGATTATTCAGCCTTCATGCTAATCTTTTATTCAAGTTGTTCCTGCCGGGACCACAGAAGAATACCCTGGTAGAGTAATTCCCCTGCGATTCCAGTAGTTGGAAATTTACTTCCTGATAAAAGCTTTATAATATCTCCCACGGTTTGTGTTTGGTGATTGAATTACTCTTTTTAGAGCCAGACACCGAATATATGCCTTTTTGGCTAACCCTGTTCATTTTTACTTTCAAATACGAGATATTTACCTTCGCAACTTCGTTTGACGAAAGGTATTTATACCCTGTGTGTATTATTATTGGTAAAGAGGTGTGCGGACAACATTGCGCAAAAACTGCTGGACCGTTTGCATAAAATTTCAGAGATGATATTGCAGTTACTCAAGGACGCCAGCGAAGCTTTGGGAGCATCGGTATCAAAGGTTCAAGTCAGGTCACAAAAAGGTCAAAATCGTTTTTTTGCGAGTAAAGTGCCAATTTTGTTCCGATTACATCAAATTAAGTCCAAATGTTCAGTATTCAAATCGCCGAATCCACTGATATACTTATGTATAGTGTTGCAACCCTAGTTAGTCTGTGGAAGTTCAAAGGTCAAGGGGGTCACCAAAATGGAGTTTATTGGGAAGCGTTGGGACCAAACATAACACAAAAACCACTTCGCAGATTGTCATGAAATTTTGTGGATGTGTTTGCATCACGAGAGACAAATCGATTAGATTTGGAGAGCGATCGGATCAAAGGTTAAGCGTCTAAGTCACAAAAAGGTTCAAAATCGTTTTTTCCGATTAACATGTCAATTTTGTTTTTGATTACAGGCAAATTAACGCCAAAATGTCGACAGATTTAGTGGAATTTTAAAGTTCCTCATTTTCACTCTATGCCATGTTCAAACTAGTGGCTGCGGCAGAAGGTATTGCGCTCTACGAGTGCCCGTTACTAGGTTTCATATTGTATTTAGTTTTCTTTTTACATTTTGAACAATAACTCATTTATTTATGAGAAAAAATCCGAACATCGTGTTGAAAATCTCTTTAGTTTCCAAGATGCCACATTTGGAATTCTTAATTTTTAAAACATAAAGAATCCTCAACAAATGTCTTCACCTCTCCTCCATTTATTAGAAAAAAAGGAAAAACTTTTAATCAAAGTCAATCACACCAACATCATCAACAATATATCTTTTCCTCTTTCTCTTCTATCTCCACTTTCTCGTTTATATCTTCTCCCTGAAACCGATGTTAATAGTCTTGATGCAAATATTTCTAATAGACTTCCCAATTCTTTGTTTTCCTCCACGGTGCGTTGAGATTGATTTATTTTCTGTAATACCTTTGATCTTTTCAA
>JAXMNL010000278.1:27218-37219 GCA_035128595.1 Eptatretus atami | reverse complement strand
TGAGCACGACGCGCGAGATGAGTTGCAGAGTCGGCTCGACGATCGCCGGAATTAATCGTACCTTTCGGAAAACTCCGAATTGTACGGGTCCCTTATTGGACCGATATTCCAAATAGGACAGACCACGTGGGTAGGAGTCGATTGCAATACAACTTTTACCTAATTACCACGTGTCCACCTACCGGAATTCACTTCGACGCCTCCCTACGGAAACGCGCCGCTTAGCTACCCGTTCCGTGTCGATCCCAAGTGTTTGATCGCTGAACCGTCGGCCAAATATCATTACAACGCAATGCCTGGCTAATTTCCAACACGCAGCACGTGAGCCAATGAAGGAATAGACCGAACGAGCTGAAACAGATTCAAACAATCGGGTATATTCACAATTGGGATGAGGAGCACATAAGGCAGAGCTAACCAATATTAATAAAGGTATGGCAATTTCAGCTGCTACTCAGGTTTTATTACAAACAGAGCACTTATACAGTTCACTACTTAATACGGCCACGGACACACACACGCACACACACCCAAAGATCGGACGAATGTCTTTATTCGACCTCCAGCCCGGAGGACAGTCGGCTAAGACAGGTGTCTTGGACCTGTCCACCTCGTGTGTCTTCAAGCTGACTCGGTCCAGGGCACGCCACGGGGGGAGGCCGAATCCAGCACCGGCGACGACCCTTTGCATTCTTTGCGCGTATGGGATCTCTCGAGCGTCATCGTGTGGCGGAGGATGAGAGATGACTCTACGCGCCAAGGCCAGCTATCTCCAGGCCCAGGACCAATAACCGAATTGACTGACTCCCTTTAATGTGCCGGCTCGCAACCCTCCCCCACTCGGAGTGCTGCCCAGCCACATCGTGTGGAGGTATGACCCTCCCCACTAGCGTGCGAGAATCCGGAGCAGGGGTTGTTGTGTTCTCTGCAGCTGTGTAAATCTTGGCTTCGTCTTTGATGTGTTACAATAAAAGAAATCCTACTTTCAAAGTTCACAGCGCATGATGAAACATTTATTTACCCATTAGACAAGAAAGGGAGCTATCTATCCACATTATTATCGGACTATAACTGAGCTACAGACCTGTATGTTGTGTGCCTCATTGCTTCCAGTCGCAAAGTATCCACTTCAAAAATTCCTCGTATCTGCATCCGATTCGAATCTTTACAAAAATCGAATCATCCTTCCTCTGGCATTCCAACCTGGTCCACCAATTTCGTGTAAAAATCCACCATTGCGATATCGCTGCGTAATATAGTTTTTGCCCTATTTCTCATGTGAAAGAATCACTTAAAAAAAAATTCTTTCGCCGATCCAGATCAGTTCTCATTGTCATACCAACTCATCCACCATTCAATCTGGTATCCGGTTCGACAACTTTTTCGGAGATATCCTGACCAAAAGACAACAACAAACAGACAACAAACGGGGGTTGAAACATACTCCTTTCCTCCATGCAAAAAGTTTATGATCCAGTACATCCGAGCATACGGCCCTTTTCTTGTAAACCATTAATTGTGCTGAAAAAAAAAAAGATTTTTTCATTTTATTTTTTATTATTAAGATAAAAATCCAAATATAATTGGGCGCCAGGAAAAATTAAAATTTATTCACCGGGTGTGGTTTTGCAAAGAAAACAATATTCCATCAATAATTAACACGCACTCCTTGGTTAAACTCTCTCCACTACCTCCACTTTTTGTTCTCTTTTTCACATTGTACAACTGTTCCTGAGACTGTTCAATCCATTCTTCCTGCAGAGCTGCTCCTCATGTCACCCCCACCATTCATTCACCCCCCACACCATCTGTAATCTTGTCTATCTACCCCTCCCCCCTCCCATAACCAATATCAATCTCGCCCTCATACTCAATGGAGGTTTCTTCCTCTCTTCTTTACTTCCATTCCTTTCTTTTATGTCCACCACTCCCCCACTGTCAAATTTCCCCCTTCGGACAGGAAATGGAGTCCAAAGCTGGGTAACGCTTGATAGAAAATACAATTCGCTGACAATTTTAAATCATGTAAAAGGCTATGACCAAGGAGACCAAACGAGCACAACATGAAACGAATCAGTTAAAAGCATGACAAGCAGAGCCAACAGGAAACGGAATATCACGACACTAGTGGAGCAAGTTTTTTTTTCCGCGTCTCAATAAGTGTATGAAATGATTTTAAAGACAAATATTATTGTTTGATAATGAGCAATGGAATGATTATTACGACTTACCTCCCTACGAACACAATGATGTGAGGACTTAGTTGCCCCCCCACCCCTCCACAAGGGAGGTTTCCCACCTGAGCGACATCCAGTGTTAAGAATGCTAATCTTTTGGTGTTTTTTACCAAGACCACTCTCATACAAAGTTATAACCTAATGATAATAAGCAATTAATCCATCCATCCATTGGACATACTCAAGCGATGTGCAGAGCGTTGGTGCTGCTCAGCGTCTTCCCTGGCATTGGGCACAATCCGACGTTCGCCACTCCAACACAGGATACCAGCAAGCTAGGTACTCGTTTTTGCATGACTCGAAGATGACAGCAGAGTCAAACCCCACCTGTATTAATTCACCAGCCAAGGAGATTTGAACTCAGATTCTGGGATCCCAAGCCACCATCCTAACCATTAAACCCAACACCAGCAAGTAGCATCTATCTATAATTCCAGCAATCTGTGGTGCGTCGTGCGTGTGGTGTGTCTGTAGACCGCTGGTTTCATCGACAACCACTGGTCCGATCTATTGAAAACTGCCAGGTATATTGCTGGACCTGAGTATGTGCCTTTTCAAGGTATTATATTAATCGACAAGTGGCTTCCCAAATATGGCCATTATTTACCACCAAGACAGACACGTTGCTGCGTGGGCGTGCGATGGGAAGATAACTCAGCGCTTCCCCATTAGGGTATACAACGTACGGACTTCCGAAAGTAATACTTTAGTGTATTCTAATGATTCTCGATTTCTTATGCGCATTTATAGATAAACACAATGGCCCAATCCAGTCTGTTACGATAGCCGAAAGACGGCTGTGTGTTTGTTTGAAGTTTATATATTTTTTGCAGTACCGTTTTTTCTTTTTCTCTTCTTCTTCTCTTTGTTTTTTCCTTGCGATTGAATTGCGAAAAGCAATACGATTGGCGCTAATTGAATAATATGGCCATTTAAAAAACTAAATTGCGAATCCATAACGCATATGCGAACTTCCGAGGCCACGCACGTACGGGCATGCGAGAGCGAAGGAACGGCGTGTAGTTTTTCTGGCTCGCGTCTTGAAAGTTATTTTTTTTTTTTGCCACGTATACGGCCACCGCACGTACGGGCACGTTACTAGTATATAATACTAATAATATGCCTCCCTCCCAAAGAGGTTTTTCCATCTTTGCACAAACGCCGTGATTAATGGTATTAAAAAGCTTATTCTGCATTTCGTGAGCTCACCCTCCCCTACTTCCCTTATTTTTGACTCTGTAATTGGTCTTGGAGTTCATTATTATGACATAAATACCTTTTTATAATATTCCGCTCCTTCCCTCTCAGCTGAGAGTTTATGCAGTGCTCCCCTTTTTAATGTCTCCCTAATTACTATATTAAGTATTACTATTTTACTTGTACATTAATCATTTCAATTGACTGTCCTTAGCATTTATGTCTGTTCTCGTTGCATGACTTCCAAAATACGGATTGCCTGTAATTTTCAATGAACCATTTGAGCTTCTTGCGCGTATTTTGAGTACATGGCACACGATCTTATCAACAAGGCCAACGCTCTCCTGATTCCATGACACGTATATACGGATTGTTGTTTGCGTCCTTTTGCTGTCAAATGAGGCTCATGGAAGAGCCGTGCCTGGCTTTTCACTTGCTTGTGACATTATATACGTGGTGAAGTCAAAAGATATTTCAATTATATTTTTATTATAAATAAAATAACTACAATTGACATGTACAAGAGCAACATTTTCCCCATATCGTCCTCCTTTCACACACGAGTCCAATCGGTTCACAAGCTTGTATGCCCTCAGAAAAAAAACGTTTTTGGCTGAGTCGATGAGCACACATTGCCACCCATTCTTTACTTGGTGTCACTGGCAAAACATGGCAGCTCTTAAAGCGTCTTGAGTGGAACAAACAGCGGAAAGTCTAAGGGCAGTCAGACTACGGACGAATGCTCCAAAGCTCAAAGTTCAATGCCTAAGAGTTTCCACAGGCATGCGCAGTTGTGCTGTACGGACATTGATCATCAGAACCTTTACAGTACCCTTTGCGTTTCAATAAAAAGCCTTTCATTTAGTCTAGGAGCATGTTCACAATAAACAGACAGCTGTTTATCATTTGCTTCCCCATCTTATAGTGTTCCAAATTGGGCCGATACGATTCCCAGAAAAGTGGTGAACATCACTTTTTCTGCCGATGGTTACATTGAATTTTTTGACTGGTGCATTTTCAGATGTTTCCACTCCATACTCTGCTTGCTCTGACTTGTAATGTGTCCACGATCTCATCTCCAGTGACAACTGTCTTTCAAAAAAGCGTTTCCTTCATGACAAAAGCAAGTGAAAGCTTTGTCAGATTGTCACACGTGCGCTTTGTTGGCTTCTCCGCGATGTTCTGAACCCATCTTGCAGAACTTAATAAAACCAAGTCATTGTTGGATGATTTCATGTGCAGAACCATGACTGAGATGTTCAATGTTTTGCCACTTCTCAGATAGTCAACTGTCGATTATCCAGCATCATGCGTGGACCGTTCATGTTTTCTTCTGTTGAGGATGGGATGACGTTCAGATCTTCACATCAGTGACCGTGTGCGACCTTTTTAACATGGTAATCCAATCAATAACACTCCCCTGCGATAAAGCACTATTCCCATAATGTGCCTGAAAAGTCTGCGATGACATTTTGCCCCTGTACACCTTTAGTCCACAAAACCGTATCGCGCACACGCTTTCTTTGGAGCAAATGGACAGCGACCAGTGCATACAAAATCAGGTTCCTACCTTACAACACACAACATTGACTGCTCAAGTCTTAAACATCGTTCGTGCTGTGTACCTGCAAGTACATAAGCAATTTGTCAACCAACACACTTTTAATAAATCATTGTGGATACCTTTCGACTCACCTCGTACTTTGAGTACTTTTTAAAAAAAAAATATTTTATTTATTTGATTTTTATTTTAATTAAATCGACATGCCTAGCTGATAACCACCATCAATCTGGTCTCGCAGGTTTCTTACCATATTACACGATAGTTACTCCTCCCTGAATGTCATGATCATTGGCTTGCATTGAGAATGGATAACAACATTTACTTTCACAAGCCGATTTGTTCCTGTATGCTCCATCTCATCATTCTTGAATTATCAACCACCTGAATGCCTTAGTCAGTGGAGCATTGCCAATAGCTGATAGCCTTGGCCCCAGTACTGAACGACACAATGCTCTAAATGTATTTTGGATGTCATTGCGGGGTAATTTTCATGTGAAATTAAATGCCAAAAATGATTGTTATTGGTTATTGCTGACACCCCTAAACAAATACTGCTGTTGAATTTTGTTATCATTTTAAAATTTGGATGTATCATGATGATAAAATAATAATATACTGAGATTTCTCTCAGATCACTACCTCTCGCGCTGATGCAATTCCTCGCAGGTTAAGGCAGGAATTGTAATTGGTATCAGGGTGCCGGCAATAGCTCGCGCTACTCTTTGCGCAAGGACAACCGTGGGACTTTAATGCTACCAATAATTGGCAGACAGGACGCCAAATCTTAAACGTCTGTCCGAGACGCCCACACATTGATCTGAATCCCCCTACCTTGAAACATCGGATGATATCTGTCGATATATGAATGAATATCTACTGCATACCCAGTTATACAGCATGGGTCAGATTCGAAACCCAGTCTAACAGCTTAGAGCGAATGTGCAACCTCTAGGCAGGTCATCCAGCCAGCCACCTGTTTCATATATGCATTCATTGCCCTCCAAAAGTATTGAACAGTGAAGTAACTTTGTTCAGTTGTTCTTTATTTGCTCTAATAACACATTAAATTGATTTGATATAGAAGATGGAGAAATGAAGACCAAAGAACCCAAAGAAGTAAAGGCAAAGATGGAGTCCAGGAACCATAACAGTGCCTAATAAAGTCTACCCCACCTTTCAAAATTTTACGCTTTCTGTTGCCTATAATACCTTGGAATTAAATTGCATTAAAACAACTTTTCCACCTTGTACTCATCGTAGCCCACAACTTCCAATGAAAACGAATTCTACCAAATTCAGAGAAAAATTAATAAAGAATACAAAACATAGAATATCTTGCTTAGATAAGTGCCCACACCCCCCTTATAAGAGGCTCACCACACCCCTATACAGACTTATTAAACCTCAGTGTAATCATCACTGAAAATCACACCAATTAATTGCCTCCACCTGTGTTAAATTGTGTGATTTTGATGTTGTGCCGTCCACCCCGAAGGTGAAAAAGGTATTTATGTTTCCTCTTGTCTTTGTGTCTGCGTTGCAATTTCTCAAAGTTATCGGCATTGGGTGTTGACAGGACGAACTGTAAATTTTGTTGAAGATCTGAATCCGATCGACTACAGAATTTTTTAAGCGATTCTTCACCATTGAGATATCGGCCAAAAATGATAAAAGCACGATTATCTCAAAAGTGGACGGATACGAACAAACTTGGTGGACATGTGGTATTGACAAGACGAATTCGATTTGTTGAAGACTGATATGGATCTGATACCGAGATTATTTATTTCTAAAAGTTGATCTTCACCATGAGAGCAATCGGCCCAAAAACATATGTACTGTTTACATGATATTTAAAAATGTTAATGGCCTGATATGTTCTTGTGTCAGCATAATGAAAGGTATGCGCTCATACGAGCCCTTCTAGTTTTAGAATAAATCAGCTTCCTGTGTTCCTCTTGCGGGTAGTGCATTTCAACGCAAAATCACCATGAGCACCTTCAGTTAATATAGCAGAATAACAAATTGACTTTCCCCCCATTGTTCCAATATTTATGGAGGGCACTGTGTGCACCATCCATCAGATGAAGTCAATTTCAGCGAACTCTTTTATTTCCTGGCACTGAGTTGTCGCTGAGATTAAGACACTCCGACGACCCGTGAACCTGTTGTTCCTTGTGACAGTGGTTGATTAAAAAAAATCATCTCAAAAAATAAAAAATAGCTCCAGCAAACTATACCGCTGAGAGTTGTTTGCATTGATCAATTCTCCCGAAGAAGTACTGACTGAATCGGAATTGATTTTCTAATAAGTTTTTTTTGTTGTTGCCCATGTGAACGAAACTTGGATACTGCTCACCACAGGAGAATGTGGTAATGGGCTGGAAAACTTTTGCGCTAATAATGTTCCGTTTTGCGTATTTCCGGCGAACATACATCATACAACAAGATTACTCTTTACTAATATGTTTGTGACGATGTTTCCGTGCAGAGCACGACGTGTTGAGCAGCAGAGTCGACTCCACCAATAACACCCGAATCAATCGTTACCCATCTGGATAACTGACCGAAGTACGTCCCTATGAACCGGAATCGTCAAAAGTTCAACGTGACAGGGTATCTGCCATCTTCAAAAACCTGGAGGCCACGTGGCACTACCAGGAATTCACACCCTGACGGAGCTCGAACGGGACGCAGCGTAACCTGCATCGACCATTGCGTAACCCAGCGGATGGAACCGAGTTATCCCGTCGGTCAACATGCACGACTACGGCCAGCAACGGCCCTTTTAATTCTCCCAACATCGCACCGTGCCAAGCCAATGAGAAAGACAGAACGAGCATGAACCATCAACAAATGGATATTTATTACAATGGGGGGGGGGGAAAGAACACGGAAAAGCAGAGTTAAAACGACTAAGCAATCCTATCATGTCAACAAAAGCAGCTTAACCAATTCCTACTTATAGACGGCCACCACCAACGCACACCCAAGAAAACGACCCAAAGGTCTTTATTCGGCTCTCCACCCGGAGAGATATCGGCGAGTCAGGACGGGCTGCTACCGGCCGCGACGCGCTTGGCTGGACTTCCACCTTCGGAGCTCCGGTCGCCACAAGACGACCCGGCAGCCAGACGCGACCAGCGCAGCGACAGATGAGGCCAGCCAGCGCTGAGAATGCGATCCGAGAACCAGACCAGCGGCCACGAGATGGACCAGACCAGGATCAAGCTGCGATCAGAAACCAGACCAGCATTTAGAGATCATCGGAGAACCAACCAGCGCCACGAATGGACCAGACCAGTGTCGGCAGACCAGAGAGAACCCCACGCCTCGAGCATCGTCAGAAGAAACCAGACCAGCGCCAGCGAGATATGATTATCAAAGAACCAACCAGGTTCGAGCAAGCCAGGTCGAGAGCATAAGAACCAGACCAGCGTCGAATTTGATCAGGCCAACACAGTGCTCAGCTAGAGGGCGCAATTATTTTCTTCCTTTCTTTCGTCGCCGTCCTCTGAGCCCGGTCCGCTCCATGCGTGCCTGCTCTCAATTGGGCGGACCGCGTCTTGCGACTCCGCCTTTGCAAAGCCCCGGCTCTGATCGCTCGTCCGCCTTGTCCGCAAATACGCATTCTCTTCATTTGCGCCACCGAAACGAAACCGCTGTCGACAGCGCGTGACAGCGCTGACAATTCCCCGTTGTTTTTGTATAAAAAAGAATCCTAACGATCAAAATAACTTTCCCCCCCAACAGGGCCGGGGGGGCATGAACATCCAATCCCATTAGATTAAGACGGCCTAACTAAAAACATACTATCAATAACTAATTCGGAGCTGATCTGTCATTGTGCACAACGGTTCCAGAATTCATAACAATATATATCCATAGAATAGTGTCTTTCACAAAGAAAGAGTTGATTATCACTGTACCCGAAACAAATTCCAATTTTTCAGGCCAAACCATTGATGTATCCAATCTGAATGCACTCCATGGCATTGCACTAGAATACTCTGATCTATCTTTGAGTGTATGTTGGCCGCAGTTTCTGCACATGTACAAATTCACCAGGTCGTTTTCGTTCATGCTGAACAGCCATCTTTGACTGTTAAGGCTGTCACACCTTGACATTAGCCACTATGCCGATTTTGAAAAAATTTGTTAAACGCTGCACAACCGAATACGTTATGGCTACGTTTTTTTAATTAGGCACGCTGAAAACAACTACCACGTCTATTTACGCTGTTTTAAAACGTTTTGTACTTTTTTGGTTGCTCCAAAAACTTTTGCGATGCTTGAAATTTTACGACGTACTCGGCATTTGGCTCACACGTTCCGCTATGCTGGCCATAAGTTGTAGGCATATTATGCGATCGTTGACACACGTTAATTGTATGTTACTCATAAGTCGAAACACGTAGAGGTTACATTCGCGTACCCGAAACTTATTTCTAACCTATGAGTAACGTTTTGTAAGCACGCTACACGAACAGTTCACACTTCGCAACATCTACTTAAAGTTTTCATATACGTCGAAACACATCAACGTAATGTTAGGGTACCGCGTGGACTTATTTATAACCTATGATAACGTCTTGTGAATTATTAGCTCTGCATCACGCTAACTATATCGTTGGCATAGGTGTTGGACCTAACACAACGATAAACAATCGTGGATACTATGTATAAGTTCTCGACATCTGTTTCATTAACTAGTACATTATCATGTCAAAGCTGTTTTAATACTTAAAAAGTAAACAAGAAAAATGTATCGTGAATGAGAAAAAAAAATGAGCCGAAAAGACATCGAACATTTGGTGCAATAGTGTCTCTATTCGTCGGACGATAAGAGGATCCATCATCACCCACACCCTCCCCATCATGCTCACATACTACTACTGACATAGATATACTACTACTACCAATGCTACTACTTCAACTACTACTACTATTACTACTGTCACGCACACCAACTACTACCAATAGTATTACTACTACTGATACTA
>JAXMNL010000277.1:1373-16565 GCA_035128595.1 Eptatretus atami | reverse complement strand
TTGTTGCGAATTCGCGCCCGTGCGGCGTGCATCGGCCACGCGACTCGTAACGCGACCGCCTCGCCCACCGGACGACAATTCAGTCGTGACCATCCCGGCTAACGCCGGGATCCAGTCACGGGTGGCCTTCGCCTCACACATCGTGCCAATCGGCAGCCCGCGTAGGATAGGGTTGTTCGGCCAACTTCGACTACCTAAGTACCTCACGCGGATGGGTTAAAACCGGGCGATCGTACCTCGCCGCAAGTCGACTGCCGACACGAGCGCTTGGGACGGGCCGTTCCGTGCTATCAGATACCGAGCGGTGTTATCGTCGACTTTCGACGGTCGTTCAGATTATTGTACCGGGCGTTTTGCACCACTACGAAACCTTGACTTGAAGCAGGATTGGAGTTCAATCAGAAGAAAAGACGAAGGCGCGAAGCGGGGGGAAAACAGTTCACACGAAGTACACATTTATTCGCGGCCGCGGAGCAACATATAGCACACGTAAAGCAAACAGCATGTATTACGAGTCACACATTTAGAGAATGCACAATATTCCATTAGAACAAAGAAATGCACCATTATAAAAGGGTAAACCGACACACGACACACGGACCATTTACAGTTACTACCTTTACAAGGACACGGCGCCACAACAACGCATCACACGTAAGCAAAGAAAAATACCCTTCAAAGGCAAGGGAGCAGACTGGGCCCGTGGGCTAAGCCGTGGAACCTGGTAAAGAGCGGCCGGCCACGAGACCGAAGGTCTTACCCGCGCCCTCGTGGCGAGCCGCAGAATGTCGCTGCCCGGTTCCGTGGGCACGTGATGTTGTAGTGGGACGGGGCCCTTGGTCGCACTCTCTTCAGCGCGGGGGAAAGGGGGGGAATTGTTGATGACTCTGGGGAGGAGTATGGCTGCTTACTCGACTCGACCTTTCGTCGTCCGAGCCTCCAGGTCCTCACTCAGCGATCGCCCCTCCGCAGCCGTTCGCCTTCCGCAGCCGTCTCCCCAACTTGCTTCGAGCTCCGTTCCCGATCCGCCCCACGACACTCTCAGCGATCTACCTCGAGCTCGTCTCCACGACCCATGCCCAACTGATTCCCTCACCGATCTCTCCACTCGACTCACTCCACGATACGCTCAACTGAATATGAACTCCTTCGCCTCGTTCTCTTTTTATCGGCTCGCAACCCACCATATCAATTTATCGGATCAAAGAACCTCAGGGGCGAGCCACGCTCGCGATTTGACGGAGAAAAAAGGGCGTGCTGATCAATTTGCGGTGATCCCTCGATTCTCTCGGAAAACCCGCCATCTGCACTCGCGTCTGCGTGTTCGCTGAGAGCCGACGCTCGGCCCACAGGTGGTGCGGGAATGGCCGTTGGAGAGAGGTGTGGAGGGTTTCGGCGGTGTTCCGATGGCCATGTGCGTTTGGAATGCGGTGATGTGAGGTTTGCGGTAGTACGACGTGGTGAAGGTAGGTTTGTGGCTGCTGGCGTTTGTTGTTGTTGGCGTGGTGGCTAAAACAAAGGTTAGAACAGAAAACCTAACTCAAAGGATCGCAGCCCGAATGAATCACAATTAATTCCCTCTAACAATGGGTTGGGCTAACTACAATGTACTTCAGAAAATTATCTCACCTACGGACCTTATGTGTATGCAATTTCCAAGCCGTAAACACCCCCTCCCTTTTACAGACTCGTCCCGATCGTCAAATTATCGTGTGCCATCAGTGTAGTTCTCCCCTAGTACGTTTACCTACGGATCCCTGAGTGCGACATTCATGGTATTCGTTTGTCCCCAAAATAAATAACCTGAGGGCTGAGTAACTAACTAAACAAACTCACTTCACGTACGACTTAAATAAAATTGCCGGCGCTAGAACATACATGCCGGGGCACACTCATATTTACATACAACTAACACCTACCTTTATATTACAACTCCATGGCCCAGGATCAATGACTCTGCAGGAAAAATAAAGAGTCAACAGAAACCGGGCACGGGCCGCCCATGCAGGCGTGTGAGCCTGAACAGGACAGTTCCTGCAGCTTGCAACTTTGCTTGCGGATCCTGGTGCACATGATTGACAAGGGGGCAACAAATGAACGGGCTTGTGACCAGTGCTCATGGCAACAGCAATAGTAAATGCAACAAGCCTGCAGGAAAAAGGCCGTGCAGGCAACACAGCCGGCAGCAGAACTCCGCACAGGCCTTGCAGCAGAACCAGAGACGATCGGCCGCACAGGCCTTGCAGCAAACAACCAGCGTTGAAGTGGCCGCTCGTTTGCCCTTCAGTGCGAGGTTGTGGAGAGAGTGCGGTGTGTTGGCCACTGTCAGAGCGGTGGCTCGGACCTACCCTACTGCTCCCTCCCACCTATCGCCTTTGCCTGTCACTGTACCTACCACTCCCCTATATTTGTAAAACCCAATTAGCCCCAAATATTTTTTGTTGTGTTTTTATTGTTCACTCTTCCCACTATAAATCGTCCCTAACCCCCTTTATGTCCTTGTCGCTAAACCTATTCTTGTCACCTAGCTACTCCCAACCCCTACGTTCCGCTTCCCGGAGGGGAATAAGGAGAGCAGCGTCCTGTGCGAGGCCCAACCAAGTCTCCAGGATGCCTCCCCAGATCTAGCGATCTAACCCAAAGTGGGTCCAGCGCCCACACGAGAGCGAAGGGATGGATGGGCGGAGGGGTACATCCTAATCTACCCTAACCATTTACTGTTAATACCCCGGGCTTCAACAAGCGCCTCTCCGTTAACTATTGTTCTAAAAACCCAGATTCCCGTCGCCTGGTTGGTGTCCACAATTTCGGCCTCGCCTCTAATGCCCTCGTGCCCTTCACGGTTCGTGGCTGGGACGCGTGGCTCCTTGGCAGGCACGACCCTCTGCCGAATCCCACAATGGCACCCCGGGCACTACACTGCCTCGAGCCTACAGCTCCCTAAACACCGGGGAGTGCCCACATGGCAACTCCCTGAAACGCACAAGTGGCAGGCTGGCGCCGGCCCCTTCGAGGGTCACCCGTGCCCACGACGCTGCCCACGCGCTAGCGCGCTCGGCCCCCGCCACCAAGCGGGCGCACCTGTGCCCACTACGCTAACCCGGCCCCATGGGCCCTTGGCCTACACGGCGACTAGCCCGGTGCCCGGTACCCACTCAGCGATACTCACCCTTCGCACCACGCTCCCAGCCCGTCAACAGGGCTCCTGCACCCCTCCAATGGGTTCGAGCCTACACTCCCACCAACAGCAAAACGCTCCATTTTTTAATTTGCTAACCCACTAACTCACTTTATACTGACCCCGGGGTCCCTTGGGCGGGAGTCACTCCTCCCCCCAATCACTCATCGCACCATGCATCCACAATCGCTCCACTCACTACAAACCCGCTGGCTCACTCATCACCAAGCACATGTCTTCCACTCACAACTTTCAATTTCACACACACACGCTGATCCTTGCACCCTAACTACCCCCACTACCTCGTGCTCCCACGTGTCCCTTAACTATAGCCTTCTTAACACTTAGTACTAAGCACGTCCCCCACACACTCCAAAGTCTGTCACTGTTCCAAAATCTTTAAAAATCATTTCCCATCCTAAACTCACTAACAATCCTTCTACCTAATCCATTCCACGAGGCTCCATGAGGACTTACCCCTGCCCATGAAGTCGAGTCTATCTACACTAACCCTTCCTCCCTACTAGTTCCTCCTGTGCCAGGAAGGGGGTCTTTCACCCCTTTACCGGGAATCCTGTTCACCGAAAGCGAGCTTGCTTTCTGTTAATTTTTTTCCAAATACGCGCAGCACCAGCACGGCAACTCACAGCTCGCGCACTTTGCAACTTTGCCCGTACGTCATGCAGCTGCACGTCGTACCTCGTCCCTTGACGGTACCATCCGGCAGTACCCCTGCCTGCCGGATTCCAACCCCACGTGCAAGCCAATGAACTCACCCTGCGCACCCCCAAAAGCAACCTCGCACTCGAGGGCTTCCCCACGCGAACACTTGCTCTGCCCGTTGGAGCCTAACACACGCTCGCGTGAGAACCCTCGCGTCCAAACTCTCGTTTGTCCGCGGGATCGGCAAATCCACCGCTGGCGTTTCCGGACCGGGCTTCACTCGCAAGCGAGCACGTGGGGCTCGTGCGCTGCACAGCACGGACCTCGCGCTCGGCTGCTGGGTGAACCCGCGCGGTCCCCAACACTACTGGCCCGCTACCCGGCTTTGTCCTCTGGTCGCGTCGTCTCGTTCCACCCACGCACACCTGCGTGTTACGACGCACAGACTCCACTCACACACTCACTCACACCGAGACGCTGGCTGCATCTCACGCATGCCGACCGCATCTCCCTACAACAGAGACCTCACCCCGTCTCCCTACACGGACCCTCTCACTCACACCCAACCTCACTGCACAGGTCTCACCACACCATGCGTCGGAATAGCCAAGCATCTGCCGCACACTCGCAAACAACACCCCTGCACAGACCACACTGGGGTCATTCGATAGTCCCCACAAGGGTTTCCCGGGCCATCTATACCCCAAGCTCAACGGTGCACCTATCCCACACTCGTCTTCAACTCGCTTGGCAACGAGCCGAACCCACCGTCGTGATTCGCCTCAAGGGCATACTCCTCCCCTCGTTCTGGAGGCGCCATCAGCTGCTCACGCACCGGTACGTCTAACATGCCTCAGCGCGAGCTACCGCTTCATTTAATCCTCCACTACTCTCTGTGTTGTGTGTGTTCTGTCCTTTAACCCCGTCTTACAGTCAGCTACTCCATCTTCTCTCCTTCTCCGAATTTTTCTGTTTCTTCTGGAGTTTTTCCACTCTCTGGAACTTGCAAGTTTATTCTCCCTTCAAGTTCGATTAATTTCAAAACTCGTATTTTTGTTTTTCTACCCACAGTCTTCTCCTGCTTATTCAATCTCATCGTTTTCTTCATTGCTCATTTCGTTCCTGTGTTTCATTCGCTGTTCTGCATCTCAGTTACCCTCTCCTTCGTTCCTCTCCTGTCCTTCCTCTCCGAGTTTCTGTGTTGCTTCTTGTTTATCTCCTTTCTTGTGTTTCAGTTTGCTGGCTGTTCATTACTCTCACTTGTTTCCTCTCCTGTCTTTCCCTCTGCGTTCATGTTTGCTTATGTTTGGTTAAATTCCCTGTTGTGGTGTTTCATTGCTGTGTCTCATTTGTCTACTGTTCTTCTCCGTCCTCATCTCAGTCTTCTGGTTTTCTTCTGTTTTTCCTTGGTTCACTGTCGTCATCTCACACCGTAGCCCTTCATGGTCAAACCTCTTCATTTCTTGTTTTTCTATCCCTTTGTTCCTCTCGTCTCTCCCTTCTCCAATGCTCGGTTGTGTCTTCAATCTCCTCATTTCTGCTTCCTTTCAACTCGTTGCTCTACCTCGTATCCAACCTATTTTTTTTCCCTTTTCGTCGTTCAGTTTCACGGAAATTCATACTCTTTCAGTTTTTTATTTCCACTTGTCTTTCTGTGTTCCTTTCGTTTCTGCAATCTCGTATTCTTATTCAATCTCGAGTGGAACTTTTTCGTTTCTCCCCTAGTGGGGATCTTGTTCGTTCTCCTTCAAGAGAACTCTTTCTTTTCCTCATTCTCAGGATAATCTCGGTTGGTTTCACTAGGAATCAGTTGATCGAATTCCATATTACTTCATGTCTCATCGTTCATTCGGATCAGACTCGTTCTTGCATGGGCTCATCTGTATGCTGGCGTGTCGCTTCAGCTGTTCGATTTGTACAGTGTGGTTCCTTAACGTTTTCATTCTCCGTTTCTTCTTTCCTTACTCTCACCATCCTCAACTCGTTTTTGTAATTCCGTCTTTCGTTCTGGTGTTCTGTAACTCAAGTTTCTTTATACAAATTTATTTACTCAATCTCCGCACACTAACGACCTTGCTAATTGAATAAATATAACTGTTACTTCCGACTTACAACTTAAGTGGTATTCTATTTCCATCCTTCCGTTCCTCTGTCTCCATGTTCTTTACCTCGTCCGCCCCCGCCTTCACTCAACTTCCCTTCGTCATCTGAAGTCTTTTCTCAACTCATTTTCTATTTTATTTTCCTTTTTCCGTGCACGACCTCCTCAACTCGCCCGAATTGATTTAGATGTTTTCTCTTCCTTCGGTTTCTCGTTCTTTTCTTCACCTTTTCCATCGTGGGACTTCTCGTTCTCTCCAACACAGTCTCCCGAATTATTTTTTTCTCACCCCCTTCACCTGCTGGGCCTGACAACCGTTGCACCCTCTCCTCCAGATCGTTCGCTCCACACGTGGCGTCGCCCGAGAGCGCGCCTTCGGCTTTTGTTTTTTCTTCAGCCTCGTCTTGCATGGCTATCCGGCCCTTTGCTGCGTCTTCACCGCGCGCAGTTTCTTTTATTTCTATCCTTTTCTTTGCATTTGTTTCCATTTTGAGTGCGTTTACAATTCCATCTTATATCGTTCAAATTCTGGCTATCATCTCTTTACCAATACGTTTGTTTTGTGTTGTTTTTTCCATCTGCTTTGTCACTTCCTTTTTATTTCTGTTTTTCATTTCGTTTTTGTGTTTGTTTCCTCTGTTGTTCACTCCTTGTTCGTCGTGCTGTTTCCAATCCATTTTTTCTGTTCAGTTTTCTGCAGCATGGCGAATGAGCGGGCCACGTCGAGAGTGCACTCAGCTGAGCCGATGGGCCAGTTACTCGGGATGTGGGTTTGGTGTGAGAGGGAGGGGATTTGTTTTGTTAGTACATCCTTTTCGGTTCTCTTTTGCCGTCCGTCTCGCTCACCCATTTCGTTGTACCACTGGATTCGATCATTGGGGTGAAACTTTTCCTGTCACACACAATGTACTGCTGCTCGGGGTCTACATCCTGGCCATGGATCGTACATCACTACACATTATACATTTCTATACTCCCGCTCTCAACCTCGCACTATGAGCGCCATATCTCTTTTTTAATAACTCTCCCACGTAAGGGTTAATTTAATCGTTTCGTAAATTTAGAGGAATGGGGTCGTAACATCCTGTGGACCTGTCTCCCTATTGAAATTAGCTTGAGACGGGAAAGGATTAGAGTCGACTACCTCCGTGGTACACCGAGTGTAGGTTGCGAATTACAGCGTTATAACCCAGTCGGCGTGCGAAATACGCCACGCGACTCGAGCGCGCTGGGGGGCGACCGGGTCGGGGCAGCCGAAGGGGGAAATCGGACAATTTACGTCGTGACCCTTCCGGTAACGCCGGAGATCCAGTCACGGGTGGTCCTTTCGACCTCACCACATTCGTGCCCAATCGGACCCACCGACGTTAAGGAGGTAGGGTTGGTGGTCCCAAACTCGAGGGGGGCCTCTCTTTATTAGTTATCCCACGCATGTATTGGTGTTGGGGGGTAAGCCGGGTTTTTTTCTTTGCGCAGCGGATACGATTTTACTCTTTTTCGTGCCGCATATGTCGACTCCACACGAGCGCTTGGCGTGGGTGTCTGAGGGGGTGGTTTTTCTTCTTACCTTATCTGGTTTTATAATCACATTTTTCAAGGGGACCGCAGCAGGGGGGGGTCTGTATCAGATCGACCTCGAGCTTCAGAAAGTTTTTATTTCCGTTTTGCGTTATCAACACACTAGACGAACACGCTTTACGTTGAATTCTCTCAAGGATGAGGCTTCAATAAAAAAGACGCAGCGAAAACCGCGGAAACACAGTCAACACTGACATTATTCGCGCACGCGGACCTTCACTACATTTATTAGCACTCGTTATGTCAATTCAGCTATGTGTGAGGTTTACGATTTCTACTAATGTAGAGAAGTGGAGCAGTAGTAGACAGCTAGAAACAAAAGAATGACATATAAAAGGGAGTTAAAACGACTACACGACACACGCGACCACTTATACAGTACACCTTACAAGACACGGGCCACAAAGCACGCTTTAAACCGAAGCGAAGAAAAGACCCCCCAAAATGGTCAAGGTGAGTTCAGTACTGGCCGTGGTTGGCCTATAGGTGCGCGCTGGGAACCGTGAAGGGCCAGGCCCACGAGACCGAAGGGTCTACCGCGCTCGTGGCGAGCCGCAGAAGTTCGCCGCACGGCCGGTTTCCGTGGGCACTGGCTCGGTGTGGTGAGCCAGTGTTGGACACGGGGGTTGCTCCTGCTGTGTCGCGCATCTCTCAGCGCTCGTTTTGGGAGGGGGATGTTTGGGATGCTCATATGGAGGAGGGAGTTATGACTGGCTTTACTGCGACCTCGAATTTCCATCGTTCGTCCAGAAGCCTCCGGGTCCTCTCCGCACCGTTCAGCCTCCTTCATGCCGTTCGCAGGTCGCCGCCGTTTCTGTTCCTCACTTTGTTCGTCGCTCCGCCTCCCTCTCCCGACTCCGCGAGCCCTGATCGCGGAACAACTCTCACCAGATTCTGCTCGAGCTCCTGTCTCCAACGACCCAGCCGCGAGCGCTGAAGGCTGCAACTCCCCCGATCTCCTCCACAATCGACTCACTCGACGATTTTTTTTCCCTCAACCTGACTCTTGGCGCTGGCTCACCTGCAAGCGTGCCTCGATTTATATCGGCTTCGGGGGGAGGGAGCGTCCGACCGGCATAATGGCAATTTATCTGGATCCAAAACAGAACACTCAGGCGGGCCACGCTAAGCGAATTGACGGAGAAAAGCAAGGGCGTGTATTACATTTCTGAATCCGAAATTCTCCTCGGCAAAACCGCAGCCATCTTGCACTACGCGTCTCGCGTGGTCTCGCTGAGACACTCGATCGCTCAGGCGTCACAGTGGTGCCGGAATGGCCGTAGGAGAGGTGGTGGGGGTTTTCCGGCGTTGTTGAATGTGGCCATGAGGTGGGCGGTTTGGAATTGCGGATGTGAGGGTTGGTGGCGGAGCAACGGGGGCCGCCAGGGGGGGGAAAAAGGGGTAATTTTTTTTTAAAGGATTATATTCGCCGTGGGCGGCCCGTGGCGGTATTTTGTTTAGCGTCGAGTGGTGAAGGGTTAGGGGTTTTGTTGGGGCTGCTGGGCGTTCGTTGTTTGTCTTGGCTTTGTTGTGTGTGCTCTCAACCACAAGGAGGCGTAGGACAGCACAAGGAGCGGGGCCTTAACTCAACGGATCGTTCAGCTCGTATTGGAATCACATTAATTCCCTTATACATATGGCGTTGGCAACTACACATGTACTTTAAGAAACTATATCTCACTACGCGAGCTTGTGAATCTGGGTTATGGTGTGTATTTTGTGGAATTTCCGTAGCAAAAGATAACAATATATACTTTATAACTGTACATTCTTCTCATCACTCTCGTCTTGCGCCCCAGGGCGTATAGCCTCCTCATGTAATCTGCTTCCCGGAGTGAATTGGAACATGTCTGTACATGTAAAGTCCTTCACATGATGAAAGACATGTCTGTACATGTAATCCTTCAAAGAACTGATGAAACATGTCTGTCAATGTAATCCTTCAACATGATGAAAAACATGTCTTCATCCACGTAATAATGTACTGGTGGAAACAATGTCGTTGTACTGTAATTCCTTCACATGATGGAACATGCAATGTACAACGAATGCCTGTCAGCGATGAAACATGTTGACATGTATCCTTCACATGATGTGAAACATGTCTGTACATGTAATCCTTCACATGATGGAAACATGTCTGTACATGTAATCCCTTCGCATGATGGAAACATGTCTGTACATGTAATCCTTACATGATGAAAACATGTCTGTCCTGTTAATCCATCAACATATGAAACATTTTTTTGTCCTGTTTACATTGAATCCTTCACAAGATGAAAACATGTCTGACATGTAATCCTTCACATGATGAAACATGTCTGTCTTGTAATCTCTTCACATGATGAAACATGTCGTACATGATCCTTCACATGATGGAAACATGTATGTTACATGTATCTTCACATTGATGGAAACATTTTCATTTGTAATCCTTCACATGATGAACAATGCTGACATGTAATCTCTTCACATGATGAACATGTCTTTACATGTATCCTTTCACATGATGGAAACAAGTATGTACACTAATCCTTCACATGATGAAAACTTGTCTGTACATGTCATCCTTCACATGATGTGGAAACATGGTCTGTCAGTGTCAATTGCTTCACATGTATATGGGAAACATTGCGTAGTACCATGTAACCTTCAATAGGATGAAAACAGTGTTTATGTTCTATTTGTATAATTCTTCAGCATGATGGATAATCATGTTGCGTTGTAATGTAATCCTTCACATAGACGAATTACATGTATGTACATGTAATCCTTCACATGATGAACACATGTATGTACATGTAATCTCTCAGATAACATGTATGACATGTAATCCTTCACATGATGGAAACATGTATACATGTAATCCTTCACATTTCGATGGAAACATGTGATGTACATGTAATCCTTCACATGTATGACATGTTATGTACATGCTAATCCTTCACATGATTAAAATCGTTGTAATGTAATCCTTCACATGGATGAACATGACATGTGCTGTACATTGTAATCCTTCACATCGATGAAAAACATGTATTACATGTAATACCTTCACATGATGCGAAACGATGTATTACATGATCCTTCACATGATGAAACATGTATGTACATGGTTATCCTTCGCAGACGTTAACATGATTGTTACTATATTGTATCTTCACTATGATTGAATAACTTTAGATTGTACATTGTATCTCTTACATTTGATTAAGAACAAGATTAATCGAATGTAATTCCTTTCCAGCACGATTTTGCATAACATTGTTTTTTGTACATGTTGATCTTTCACTCACTGATTGGAATACATTACCGTACTATTTCATCTTTTTTCCACGTTTTGAAATCATGTATGCACATTGTAGTTCATCACCAATTGGGAAACATCATGTGGATATGTAAGTCCTTCACAGCGGATGGGAAAGCATTGTTTTTTTTTCCCATGAAAATGCTAATCCTTCAACATTTATTGAAAATGTATGTTATACATGTAATCTTCACACGGTATGGATACTGTTGAGTTACATATGTTATCGCTTCACCTCGATATGTAAACATTGTACGTTGCATTTAATTCCTTTCTCACATCTCGAATGAAAAATCTAATGTATACATGTTAAATTCCTATGCACTCTGATTGTAAATACTCGTACCGCATATCATGTTAATCCTGTCACACGATGAAACGTATGAGACGTACATGTATCCTTAAAGGGTTATGTATACATCTGTTGATGTTACAGTTAAGTTTCTTATCAGATGGATAATACTTTATGTACTATGTGTTAGTGTGGATTCGATGGCTTTTTTAGGCTGTGTTGTTTCTTCCAACGCAACTCCATTCACTCAACTTAGCCCAGGGTAATTCATTAAAACAATATTCTTTTGTTTTATAGCCCGTCCTCCAAGCCAAAGGACATTGGGTGTCACAAGGGAGAGAAGAAGCGGGGTTGTGGGGGGTTCAACCGTGTGCTCCGATCCACAGGAACATATGTAAAATTAAATTGATCTAGGAGAAACTTCACCATGTCCAATATACTCTCGCCTCTCCCGTGTTGATGGGACGTTAAGCTCTTAGTTCGGGGAAACAGGTGGAGGGTCTGGTGATGAAAGGGAAAGGGGCCGGGAACGATTTTATTGCAGTGGAATTTGTTGAGACTTATATAAATCTTGCTCAGTATTATGAGGGAAGTGATCGACATTTCTGTGGCTGTAGCCACCTCTCCCCGAGAGAAATACCTCAATTATAATTTGGTGTTGCTTAGGGTGTGTTCTCTGCTCTCCGTACGGCCATTGTATGATGTGATAATAAACAATTTCTCTCACCAGTAACTCGACGTCATGCCTCCGTAAAGGGGTGATCAAATGCCTTCGACACTATGTACGTTGTTATGAGTTAAGTGTGTAGTGGCTTTATTCTAGATTGTTTGTATGCTGCTACTTGTTTATAGATGTATAGTAATTTGTGATGTATTGTAATGTGTTGTTAGTGTGTGTATGTTATATGTTGTTTATGTATTGTTGGTTTGTTTGGTTTGTGTGTATTTGGTGTGGGTTGCTACGCTGAAGAACTAGTGCTATGTATGTGCGTACTGAAGTTTATGTATGTATGTATGTATGTATGTGATGATGTGTTTTGGTGTGGTTCTATATGTATGTTATATGAAGTGTGTACTGTATGTGTGGTGTAGTTATGTGTATGATGGTTTGGTGTTGTGGATAATGTTGATGTAATATAAACGCTTGTTATTGGTATGTGTGGTGTCTGTATGTGTGTTTGTTTTGGTTATTGTATTTATGATGGATATGTATGTAATTTTATATATGTATGTAGTATGTTAAGTGAATATACTGTATGGTGTGTTTGTGGTTACGTTTGTTTATGTTTGGTTTTGTGTGTAATACATTCAATATGTTATTATAGTTTTTCTCGATATTTATTACATTAATTTTCTAAAAAGTAATAATTGGTGTGTTTTCTCTTCGGAACGCCTGCTGACGTTACAGGCCTGTGGCAGAAATAAGGTTGGAAAAGAGTTGGGGACTGGAATGGAATGTAATTTATTCAGAAGATATAAAGAAAAAAGTGTGTTTGAAAAATTTTGAAAGGGAACACGGTGGCGAATGGGACTTTCGAGGGCTTGTTGTCAAGAGTTTAGTTAAAAAGGATTTCTCGAGTGATATCAGGCACCATACAATAACTCAAGAAAGTTAAACCTAATCAAGAAGTAGGACACGACTAAGACCGTAATAACTTGTTTTTCGTTGTAAGTATTGGCGCTGTGTTGGGGCAAGTGTTATTAAGTTGGCGGATGATGGTGCCTGGGAATAGTGCGTGTGTTGGTTAATAGGGTGGGAGTGAGACAAATAATGTATCTTCGCCCGCCCGGGAGGAGGAGTGGGACCACCAATGGAGAGATTTGGAAACAAAACCCGTTGGCGTGGTGTCGTTGCCGCTGTACTGGTACCAAGTACCACGCATGAAGATTGCAATATCGGGACCACTCCTGGTGTCCCTTGCATGACGACCCAAGTATGCCCCTTGCATAACAGGGAGGCGTCTCAGTCTGAATGCTGACCTTGCAGGAGGATTTGCTCCCTCAAGCATAGTCTAGCCTGTGAGGAGCAGGGATTGTTTAAAAAATTGACTACTTTCACATGCAAGTACTCCTATGTGGAATGCAGTGTGATATTTTTTAGACATCATGAGGTGCTGTCCTTATGTGTGTCAGGAGTTGGAATATGTAGAATGCATACATCACGGTCAGTATGCAAAATTTTGAGGCGTCACAAAATAAGCATGTGTTTGATGACGTCATTCAATTATGTTGATTGTCGGCGCCACTTTTTTTTTTTTTACTTCAAAAATCTTCTCTGAAATGGAATTGCTGAACAAGATTTTGAGTTTCCTCGAAACTTTAAATTTTTGTTCCATCCTCTCCGTGAGGAAACAAAAGGTCTATAACATATTGATCAGTTGGGTGGTTCACATAATGGCATCCATATTGGAGTTTAGGAAGAATATTAAAATAATTGTTTTGGGCTTGGAACCCTTAATCTAATCGACACTAATACTTCTATCGGGATATATGTTTTAAATTTCAACTGATTGGAGGATGGTCTGGCAATCAGAATTATTAATTTTTTTTGAGGATGGGGTTGTTTTGTTAAATCACTCACGTGGCTTTCCTGGGGGTTTGAGGTATGAGGAGGGGATTTTTTTAGCTAACAGCCACTGAAATGCGAAGTCATATGGCAGGCTTACTCACTGCTGACATTCATCTTCACTATCTTTGAATTGTTGAATCCCTTTCCCTATCGAGTTGTACTCGCAAATAGACCGCACTGGTATCTGCTTTGGGTCTTCACAATTTGATATTTATGTTAAGTTGGACCATATTTTCATTCTCCATTCCCCTAACTTCCACTCAAATTATGCATTATTTCAATAAAAAGGACAACCAGAGCATGGTCGAGGGGAGGTGGTTGCCTCGATCAAAGTGCGGGGTTGTATGCAGAGTGGACTTTTGGAACCGAGTGCATCGACTGCTTCCAGCCTCCTCATAAGCTGCGATTCTTTTGTCTTTATTTCGATTTTAATTTCCTGCTAAACACCACTCCGCAGCAAGGCGGCGCAGCCAATATAACAACATAAAAAGTAACTAACACCCGCAGGCGAAGAATCCTGCGAGGTCTGCAATCTCTGATTGCTTTCTTTTTCTTATGTTTATCAATGTGTTTTTTTTTATTAAATAAAAACACACAGCCACTTATTCACAGGGTTCCTTGAGGTTTTCTCGATGTGAGAACAGTTTTCTCTTTGCAACTACTAGTAGCTTCTGAACTCGTCTCACAAGGAATGCCACCTGTGTGCGAGTTTTTAGTTAGTAATTGGTAAGTATAGATATGGTTATCAACAAAAAATAATTGGAGGGAGAAGATTAGTCGAAGGAGGTGGCAAGGCGGTGGGAAAAAAACGAATTGGAAACCCACACAACAATTTACATGACTCACACCTGAACACCCCTGATGCATAAGACGTGCAAAGACATAAACCCTGACAAGTGACTCCTTGTGTGATGTAACTTTCGATTCAAGAGTTTGAAATGGAAAGAGAACGAAACACCAGAAATGGGCCCATCTAGAGGGGACTATCCCCAAGTTTTGAAAAAAAATAACGATTCAGATCCGTTTAAAATCCTATACCTCTATCCATGTGATTGTGTGTTTGCGATGTATCTCAGTGCTGTCTTGGTGTATTACTCGTGGTTGTGTGTGTGGCTCGTGTGCTGTTTCTGGTGGTGTGGCTGTGTGAACAAGTGTGTGTGTTGTGTGTTGTGCTGTGTTGTTGTTTTTCTCTTTGTATTCTGTTCTCTCTTTTTATTGTTACGAATCTGGCAACCATTTGCACACAACAGCCACAGTCCCCGCAGTTCAGTTATTTTGATAAGTATGTGTTCATAATTTGGGTCCCGTCCCGATGTTTAATGGGTGATTAAGTGTATGTGCGCTGCGAGTTATTTTTAGTTAGAATTAATATACAACAACAACAACAACATCCTCCTTCACTCCTGCCACCACCAGCCTTCCTCACAGCATGCATGCCGAGCACAGACGTGGGCGGGGCTTCCATCGCCTCAGATCGGAACTCGGCTCCAAAAAAGGGCATGGA
>JAXMNL010000276.1:53215-63957 GCA_035128595.1 Eptatretus atami | reverse complement strand
GAAAGCAACGCTGCAGGGAAGAGCAACGATCCCCCGTCCTGAGATTCTCCGCGGGCTGAGGAGGGGGAGGGGGAGCTTGCCGGAGCGCATAAAAGGAGAGGAAGGAAGCCAAAGGAGGGAGAAGCGGAAAAAGCAGGAGGAGAAGGAAAGGAGGGAGCAAGCGAGAGAGGAGCCAGCCAGCGAGAAGCAACGAAGGAGCACCCACCTTGCTCGAGCGTTCATCGGTTGGAGCGCTCGTGTTGTGGGAGCGCTCGTCTCCAAAGGCCTGGACTGGTCTTGCCGCCTGACTGGCTTTGCCGCTGCGCCTCTGGAAACGTCTTCCCCTCTAATCCTCCTCCTCCTCCTCCTCCTGAAAAGATCGAGCTTGTGAACAACCACCCGCTGCCGGAGCCGGAAGGGTTGCATGCCGTCTCCGGAGGGAACGGAGTCAAGGATTTGGTGGCCGGGACAGCACCAACCGAGTCATCTTGAAGACCACACGAGGCGGACAGGTCCAAAATAGACCCTGGCCTCTTAGCTCCACTATCTCCGAGCTGAAGGCCGAAATAAAGGCGTCAGCCACCACTTCTTTTGTGTCTGTGTGTCGTGGGCCTCGTCTCCTCTAAGTAGAAAACTGTAAGTGCTTGTGCTGTATGTATTTGCATTGCTTTATTAATAGTCGGTTTACTTCTGCTCTTTGTTTCCCTCCCTGCCTATTGTAAATAAATATCCCCTCTTGTTAAATGTATCAGCTCGTTTTGTGTTTCTTTCATTGGTTCGACATGACGCGGTATTGAGAATTAGTAAAAGCTGTTACGGCCCTAAGGCCATTTTGACGACGGTTCTTGGCGATTAAACCGCTCGGAATCGCACACGGAACGAAGCGCGCTAAGCGGCTCGTTTTCGATACGAGATTCCGCGTCGTGAGGTGAATTTCCCGGTAGTTGGACCACATGGGTATTTAGGTAAAATTGAAATTGGCAATCGACCCGACCCCACGTGTCTATCCCATTGGCGAACTTCGGTCCGATAGAGGACTCGTCGGACTCCGGACTTCTCCGGAGTGACGACCTAAATTTCCGTGCGACGGTTCGAGCCGACGCTACTGCTCCATCTCGCAGTCGTTGCTCTGCGGCCGATACTTGGCCCCACAAACAGTATGTGGTCAGGAGGCTCACAGGTTCTTGTGCCAAGGAAGTACTTTGACGATGTGAGATGCCCAGTCGGCGACATTCCAATCCAAATTCGACCATTGTGGGCAAGTGGTGAGCAAATCCAATTGTTAAAAATGCATGTTGTAAGTGTCACGCAGGCACGATGGGCCAGCTGGCCAGTTCATCGGTTTCATTTGATTTCCAAATATCACCACAACACCGATTTAACACGGGAAGTGTGGCAAATGTAGATTTTTCGTCGATCTCGGAAAGCATCAAACGAGAAAAATATGCGATGATTAAAATTGTTGGTTTTTGAGTGACACAATGTGAGAACGTCGATGACGTCATCTGAACGAACAAGCGGGAATTCCCGTCCTTTGGGGGCGGAGTCAACGGGAACGACTTCTCAGCGCTTGTTCCTGGTCATGGACTTTGGGGGAAAAGATGTCAGTGTTGGTACAGGAGGACTCAAACACGTGTAAGTCGTTTGTTACCTTTACCTGGACCTTCCAGGTCGTCTGAGCGAAGCTCGTTTCCCTTCTCGAACACAGTAATGACAACCGAAAGGAGGACGGCGTCCACGTCGTTCTTCATGGTAAGTCTGGGGTTTCTCAGGGTGCGGGGAATCTGGGCATCGATACCAGCAAAGTACCCGTCGCTTCGCTGACGTATCTTATCTATAATTCCAGCATCTGTGGTGTGTGTAGGTCTTTGTGTGTGTGTCTGTGTGTGTTGTGTCTGTGTGTGTCTTGTGTGTGTGTGTCTGTGTTGTGTGTGTCTGTGTGTGTGCTGTGTGTGTGCTGTCTGTGTGTAGTGTGGTGTGTGTCTGTGTGTGCTGTGTGTGTCTGTGTGTGTCTGTTGTGTGTGTCTGTGTGGGTCTGTGTGTGTCTGTGGTTGTGTGTCTGTGTGTGGGTGTGCGTGTGTGTCTGTGTGATGTGTGTGTCTGTTGTGGTGTGTGTGTGTGTCTGTGTGTGTGTCTCTGTGTGTGTCAGTACGCTGTTCATCGACAACCGCTGGTCATATCATGAAACTTGCCAGATTATATTGCTGGGCCTGAGTGTGCCTTTTCAAGGTTTGATTATACAATCGGACAAGTACTTCCAAGTTATGGCCATTTATTTACAACACCAATGACAAGACACGTATGTTGCGTGCGGCGTGGCCGAGGGAGGGAAGCTCAGCCGCGTTTCCCATTTACGGTTACAACGTACGGCTTCCCGGAGTAGTCATGACTTCGTGTATTCTAAAATTTCGATTTCTTCATGCGCATTTATGATGAAAACACAATGCCCAAGTTAATGAATCGCTTTTCATATGAGACAGTTGCATAAATTTCGAGGAACATCAAAGTGCTGGTATGCCTCCGAACCAGAAGTAAATTTTTTTCTCTCTTTCTCTTCTCTTTTTGTTTTCCTTGCCACGACTTGAATAATTGGTATTAAAACTAAATTCGAATAATCGAACTGCGAATATAGCCCAACTTCCGGAGCCACCCACGTACGGGCACGCGAGAGCAAGAAAACGGGCCTGTGTGGTTGTGTTTGTTGCTGCGGTTTGAATATTTATTTTTTTATTTTATTTTATTTTTACGGGCACGTACTAGTTAATCAAATGACGTCATTGTTTTTCTTCTCAGAACATTCTGCTCCATTCACTTTCTCATTAACCCCGAGGTCATGTTTCCCTCTGCTCGGAAGTCAGGCTCACATCATACTTCTTTCACTCCACTCCTTACTCATGTGTTATTATTACGAGAACTACAAACCCGTCATTCGCTGAAGGGAACATTTAGTTCGGGGAGAACAGAGGGGGAGGGATAGAGGAAGGAGAGCGAGTGGAGGGGGGACAAAGGGAGGGAGGGGGAGAAGGGAGGAGGGATAGGGACGAGTAGAGCCGGCATTAGAAGTTTGGCAACTTAACAAACAGGCGCCATGTTGTGGACCAAGACCGTGTGCGCTTCAAGCTTACTCACAAGTGGGACTTATGTTGATGGTTTGTCGACTGAAGTTTTGTTTCTGAATTGTCTTAATTCTTTTTTCTCCGTGAAATATTGAAGCCTTCTCCATCTTCAGGACACTGATCTATAGATCTCAATCTTGTTGGAATTTTACCGACTTTCATTAATTCTTCGCAAATCTGGGCTGTTGTTAATAATGTTATAATCCTACAAATGTAAATGTTTTTTTTCCGAGGTCTTAATTTACATTTTCGGCCCCCCCCCCCACCCCCCCACCTCCTCCTACCTACTCTCTTCTATCCTTCACCCAAATCCCTCTTCTCTCTCTCTCTCTCTCTTCCGATCAGGCCCGAAGGTATTAACGACCACAGACGGATGAATGTGCCCAATTAAAACAATGTGCGAATGCGGGAAAACGGAGAGGGATTCCGCCGGACTGAGGGCCAAATGACGAACTTGCTGCGTGGCCAAGGTAAAGGACCAATGGGAGTGAGGAGGATTGTCAAAACTGATGTATTTGGTGAAATGGGAGTAATTGGCTAGATGAGAACAGGCACGAGGGAAAGTAATGACCGAATGTGGAAAAGAACGGATATATTAAGAGGAGCAGAGGGAGGAACGGACCAAATGGAGGTGAAGAAAGATGGGAATGGACAGAGAAGGGAGGGAGAGGAGAAGGCATCACACCTCTCCCCCCGAAAAGAGACAACACACAACTAATCAACACATTACTTGAATTAATGGAATTTCAAAAACTGACATGCCCACTGATGTTGATTTTAATTGTTCCAACAGAGACCTGACCTGGCTGCTGAACGAATGTACGCGGAGCAGATAGTGGTGCTCTCTTGAGATAGTGCGAGAGCTGCCCAGACTCTGCGTCGACTGAGTGTTAACGGCTAACCGCTCCATATCAGCGACACTGACTCGAATCGCTCGCCAATCACTGCCCATTTACTGGAGCAGCTCGACATTCCTGGTACAATAATTGAAGGATCATGGAATCATTGTAATCCACCAAACGTTCAATGATAAATGTTGTGCCAAAAAATGTGCCACACTCAACAGCCTTTTTAAGGTGGTATTCTTTCACCTTATCGCCCCTGCAGATTTTGACAACAGATACAAAGGCTCTTTGTTTTATTTTCTACATGGTCCATTCGTGGAGGATTCTGAACACAAATCGTGGCACACACGTGCCAGACAAATACACAGACAAGACCGGACAATTCGCACAGACACAGGCGCTGAGTTTGGTGTGAGCTACGTAACTTCCGAGGACACTGAATCTTTTATGACTCACTTTTACTCTCCACACTTCGCGAGGATGTTAAGAAGAGTTCCCTCTACATGGATTGCAAATGGATTCAAAGAATTTCCTCCTCATCATGCGAAAGTCCTACTTTCCTTGGCACTGTTAGTAGAAACAAGCATGGGAAGCAGCATCAAGGTCTCCCTGGATTGAATGAGGAGTCACAAACTGGAACAAGTACTCAAACACCACCCGCTGGTTGTGCTCTCAGATTTAATTTGCAAATCTCAACTGTAGTCTGTTCTCCACGGTAATGAAATAAAATAATTTGCTGTTCTGATTGGACATCCAGCAAACATCCAGTACCCGTTGCGTAACAGGTGTTATATAACCTTCATTCTCAATCATCGGGTCATTTTCGTGAATCAGGAGGTCGTATTGTGGCCTCACCGTGCTCCTTCTTCAGTGCTGCTTTTCTTTGCAGTAGATCATGATATCATCAGATCCTCATTGATACTGAAAGAAAAATTGAGATTATTCATTACGCTTGCTGGTGACGTGTTGTGGCGGTCATTACATATACGTGTGTGTGGGGGTCATTTACATATGACCGTGTGTGGGTCATTTACATGGACGTGTGTGAGGGGGTCATTTACATGTGACGTGTGTGGGGGCGTCATTTACATGTGACGTGTGTGGGGGGATCATTTACATGTGATGTGTATGTGGGGGTCATTTACTGATGACGTGTGTGGGGGGGGCATTTACAATTGATGTTGGAGGGGGGGTATTTACATGTGACGGTGTGTGGGGGGAAGGGGTCATTACATGTGAGGCATGTGGAGGGGGTCATTTACATGTGACCTGTGTGAGGGGGGTCACTTTAATGTGACCGATGTGTGTGCGGGGGAGGGGGCATTTACATGTACGTGTGTCGGGAGGGGGGTCATTACATGTGTCGTGTTGGGGGGGGATCATTACATGTAGACGTGTGTGGGGGGGTCATACACGTGACGTCTGCGCGTTACATTTACATGTGACTGTGAGAGTGTGCGGGCTTCAATTACCAGCACTAAAAGAGAGAGGTTTGTCTGCGCTGCTGCGACGTTTTTCATATCAAACATGCGAACGGATCTTCGTCAAACTTTACAGAAACATCAATCAGTGCGGATGCCTAGGGAGTGTTTTCGTGAAAAATTGTTTGAAAATTTTGAAAAAACAAGTTTGATGTTTAGCGGCATTTCTTTTTATTAATCGCTCTTAAATGCCTAAGACTTTGTAGCTTTGTCAAAAGTAACATTAAATGATCCCTAATCCTACTTAGTGTTTTTCAGCCTCCCACAAAATATTAATTAAAAGAAAAAAATAAAATTGATCTCTCAAATACCAACAGGATGAGACAGCAACAGGAAACGTGGCGATTACCCCGGACTCGTATCCCATGACAACCGAAGTTCAAAGCAGTCTCAGAACCGAAGGATGTTTTGGAATTCTTAAAGATTTGAAAACATCAACGCACAAAAAAAGAAAAACTCCCAAAGTCCTACATACTCATCGCCTTCAAGCCACACCAGCACAATATCATATATCGACTGACATCGAACACCCTCAGGAACTTTATTTTGTTTCCTCGTCGTTATGGGTTGTGTCACGTGATTGAACTGGGTGGCGAATCACCATCGAGAAACGGGACTCGACAAGCTTCGTGATCACGTGGTTAGCCGAAAAACGCCTCAGTGCCCCACTGCGTACCTTCCTTTACCACACTGGTACTTTACAGTACCAGACGGTGACGATAACCCGAATACCGTAACACAAGAAGTGGGATTCCTGAGCGCTTCACACGGGAGAAACGCGCTCGGATCCGGGGAAACGAGATCGATGGGGTGAGTAAAGCCTCGGATCGAGGTTCTCCCTCAATCCGCGGGTCCATGCTCGGTCCGGGAGTCTCCCCTCACCCGCGGCGTCCATGGTCGGTTCACCCGAGGATCAGAGTCCGGACCCAACGACGTGACGTCACTCCGAGTGTTTAGTTTCAGATTTGTTGTAAAAGGAAAATCGAGTCCGAGTTATATCGATGATTCGTTCCCTCGATGCTGAAGGTTTGAATCACGCAACTCATTCCCTCATGTTATAGTTTTACTTGAATATAATTAATACAGAATATGTAACTCCACAGAGTGAAGTAACAACAAGTATACCGTACTTGTTATCCCCCCAAAGTACAATCCCCAATTCAAGTTTGGTAATTAATTGTACAAATGTCGGAATCCCATCCTGTTATACCTCCACTTGCGAATCTGGAGTTACCTTGTTATACCTCATGACGTCATCATTCCATTCCTCATTACTCGTCAATTTAACCAATCACGTATGGAACAATTACTCTCTGTGTTGGACTCCTGCACCAGCACACCATGGCCTACCCTTTTGTGGACTCCATTGGATCTTCAACCTGCCCAGCAAATACTGGCGATGAGACAAGCGACTTACCTCTACCTACAGGTGAAGGTACGCTTGTTGGATTCAATGAACACCTGCCTGTGAATCACCAGATGACAGTTTATAGTTTTTGTATTTTCATGGGAAAGAAAGTTTCAAACCTGCATGATGTTTCCTTCCGATCATTCACCACCTAAACCACTGATTGGTAGCCTTTTACCCCTCCACAGCCCAGCCCCCAATGCAATAGAACTTCACAGGACACCACGTGGGCATCCCCGGTACAGCACGGCATCATGGCCATGCTGATACAGCTTATGCTGAATATGAAGCAGGATGGGGCTCACTTGGAGGGAAACTCGACACGTGTCTTGGGAAGTGGTGGCAAATGGTGGAGGATGTGGCATGTGTGCGCGTGAAAAGTTATTCGATTCAGGTGAGGGTTAAAACAGAAAGGATTGCTCGGGTTTGAGAAGAGAGCGGATAACTAAAGACTGAAGACAGAGCCCTGAGGGTAAGGAGCGGAAACGGACCACGGGAGATAGATGGCGATAAAGCTGGCCGGAGCGATGAATCGAGTTATCTATCTATAATATCAGCAATCTTGTGTGTGTGTGTGGTGTGTCTGTGTGTGTGTCTGTGGACCGCTGTTCCGACAACTTGTCCGATCTAATTTGAACTTGCCAGGTATATTGCTGGCGACCTGAGGATGTGCCTTTCAAGGTTTGATTATTAATCGGACAATGCTTTCCCAGTTATGCATTTATTTACCAAACCAATGACAAGACACGTTGTTGCGTGGCGTGGCCGATGGGAAGGGAAGCTCAGCCAGGCGTTCCCCATTACGGGTTAAACTACGGACTTCCGGGAGTGATGATTCGTGTAATTCTAATAATTTCTCGATTCTTATGCGCATTATATAGATAAACACAATGCCGCCAAGTTATGATCGTTTTCATATGAGATGGTGCATAAATTTCGCGTACATCAGAGTGCTGTATGCTCTACGAACCAGGAAGTAAATTTTTTTTCTTCTCTCTTCTCTTCTCTTTTTGTTTTTCCTTCGAGGACATTTGCCGAAAGGCAAAATACGTTGGTCGCAAATTGAATAATTGCCATTAAAACCTAATTGCGATCATCGTAACTGTGATATGCGAACTTCCGCGCCACCCACGTACGGGCACGCGATACGAGAACTGCTGTGTGTTGTTGTTGTTGCTCGCGGTTTGAAATTTATATATTTTTTTTTTACGGCAGCCGCCGTTCCCCATTTACGGGTACAACGTAACGGGCTTCCGGTAATATGATTCGTGGATTCTAATAATTTTCTCGATTATGCGCATTTAAGATAACACAATGCCCTTTGACTCTATGTACCGGGTTGTATAAAATTCGTTAACATCGAGTGCTGTTATGCTCCGAACCAGGAAGTAAAACACGTTTTTTTCTCCTCTTTCCTCTTTCTCTGTTTTCCTTCATAAAGGCCAAAATACGTGTGCTATATGTTTATGTTGGCCATTAAAACTAAATCGAATAATCGTAACTGCCATATGTGAACTTCCGGACCAGTGAGGACGTTCACTTCCGGATAGTGACATACTGTATTCTTTCTCTGATTCTTTCTTCTCGATTTTCTGTACTTCTCGATTTCTAAAAGCCCATACCCCAATCCAGTCAGTGACATTACTGTATTTTTTCTTCGATTTTTTTCTTGATTTATTGACTTACTGTATTCTTTCTTTTCTCGATTTCTGTTATTTCTTAAACACAATGCCCCATCAGACGTCGTTTACCGATAGCGTATACTATGCTGCGTGTTTCTGGCATGCGGTTTGAAAAGTTTTTTGTTGTGTGGTTTTGTTGTTGCACCTTACGTGGCACGGAACCTACGGGTACGACCTACGGGCATGCACTAGTAAAGATAGATTAGGTGTGGACCGGAACACGAAATAAGAAAAGGAAGTGGGACTCATCGGTGGAAGGATTTGATAACAAGGACAGAAAGTAAAACATGTACGCAGGTCCTGGAGAGGAAAATAGATGTACGTACGGCTAATAATATTCGTACAGGCAGACGTGACCTCAAAGGTGTGGTGGTGCGTTAAATCCGTGCGCATTCAGTTCGGCAGAGCGGCGTCGATCAGAGGTAGAGCCGAAGATTACCAACAACAGGTAGCGGAAGGGTAAAGCACACACAACCGAAGGGCACTTCAGGTGAGCACTATACGCTTCAACCAGGCTGAAAAAGTTTACGTTTTGTATCAAAGACTTAATCGAGCCTGATCTAGATCTGGAATCTGGATTCCAAAATCTCGTTGCCTTTGTCACCAAAACTCAGCTATCCACCTTGTTTGTCATAAAATCTGCGTTGATTGTTCCTCCTACAATCTTTGGATATTCGTGCTCCTTAAATATCGGTCTGGTCCGAATCTCTCAATGGTGAAGATCCCTTAAATTTTCATATCGGATCCTATTCCGGTTCTTCATCAATCGATATCCAATCGACTTTTGTCACACACCCAACCTGTCCACCAATTTCATACCAAATCCATCCACAACTTTTTGTGATACCCTGCACACAAA
Organism: Eptatretus atami; assembly: GCA_035128595.1. NCBI lineage: Eukaryota > Metazoa > Chordata > Myxini > Myxiniformes > Myxinidae > Eptatretus > Eptatretus atami. Next base: position 54,587 of record JAXMNL010000276.1, on the reverse strand, counting down.
AAACTAATGAAAAATCACTCATCGAATGATCACTTGGTTGAACGCAATTGGCACTCTGTGTAATAACAACTCCCCCGCTGAATATTTCATTCTAACATGCCACTGTGGTTGATCGGCGATTCTGAATCCCGACGCTTAACCAAACTAGTAGTGGCTTGTTCTTTCACCTCGATCACCTTTGCACCTCGTTTGTCACAGCTCCACAACTTTACAAGATAACATGCCATACATAGTTTAGCCCATCTATCAATAGTGAAGAATCACTTCAAAGTATTCATCTGCTATTCCGGATTCGGATCTGTTCACTGCGTAATGAACAGTTGCCTTCACCACCCAACCGGCTCCACAAAGTTTCTGCGGCAATCCATCCTACTTTTTGCAGATATTGGCTGTGTACATCGTTTTTCAACCCAATCTCTCAGATGCGTGAAAGAATCACTTGAAAAATTCTCGAAGTCCAGATCAGATTCGGATTTCTCACAAAAATTGAATCAATTAGTTGTTGTCACACATCAACCTGTCCACCATGTTTCATCCGAATCGTTCCTTCAACCTTTTGAGATTCATTGCCACTTTCGTTTTAGCCCCATTCTCTCAATGGTGAAGATCAACTTAAAATTCGCACGATCAGATTCGATCTCACAGAAATGTCATCATTTTCTCCTTGTCACCACCCAAACCTGTTCACAAAGTTTCTGCCAGAATCATCGTAACCTTTGGATTTTTTGCTTTAGGTAATCGTTTTTGGCGCCGATCCTCAGATGATGAAGAGCCACTTGGTAGAAAAAATTTTCTCAGTATCCGGATGCGGATTCGAATCTTCATCAAATTAACTTCATTCCTTGGCGGTCGAACTTACAAACACAAACATTCGAGGCGATTGCTGAAACTGTGACCAGAAACCATTTGACAATCATATATAGACAGACAGAGACTAATACTCACAACCAAACATTCTCAACGGTTGTGGGGTCGATGGAGGTACTGAATGGGAAATTAGGATTGGATATGGAGTTGTTTGGTACGTGGATGTGAAGGTGCCTTCATCTCAGCGTGCCCAGGAAAAAAAAAATTTGTAATATCCTCTGCCACCACCATTAGGTGGTGCGACACGGGTCAAATTTAATCTATAACTGACACTTACTCCCGCACACCCCCACGTGAGCCCGCTTCCATTATAACCGTGTTAACCCCCACACAAAGTTGTATTTGCACCACAAGTTTGAAGTTTATCAACTTCAAAGATGTGGCGGCATAATGAACAAAGCCACAGAGACAGAGGAACAGATTATATGAGGCGCAAAGTGGTCTTCAGCTCGAAATGTCAAGGGTCTAATCTGTTGAGTATAAGGGCTATCTCTCTCTTTTTCTC
>JAXMNL010000274.1:26229-52309 GCA_035128595.1 Eptatretus atami | reverse complement strand
AAAATACAAACTGAAGAAGAAGAAGCCAATCAGGAGGTGTACCCAAAACTCATCCCAAACACAGGTAACAAAACAGAGTAACAGGTTTTTGATGACAATGTACTTGTGTCGACAAACACAGAATACACAGATATACAATGTGATTTCAACGAGTGCACCATCTGATCTGATTATGAGTGAATGAGAGTTTGAATAAAACAGAGCTCTGAAGCACACTGGTATCATCAACATTGGTACAATGGACATATTCAACCCACGTGGCAGTGCGGGAAGTTGAAGAATTGAATGGTGGTGAAACAGTTTCTTATCTTGGTTCTGGTTGTGTGATTGCCTCAGTCGAAACGACATAAATCAAAGTAAATGGACGACAGAAGACAATAAGTGATCGGATGAGAATAAATCCAAAACTAAATCTGAACATGATCTCACAGACAGGGTGAGATTTGTAATACATCGGTGCTGTGTGGAGCAGAGAACACTGTGAACCTTTGGTCCCTTTGTGGGTGGCCAGCGTGGCTGTACACGGCCACTCAGGAACATGACAGGGCAGGACGTGTGAGTAGGTTTGTAAGTTAAAACAGACTAAAGCAGTGTTTCTCAAGGTGGGGCGTGGCAATATTTTGGTGGGGCAATGAGGATTCAGAATTGATGAATCAATATATGATCGCTTTGCATAGCTTTTGCCTATGAGTTTCAACTTAATCTTTTCTACTAAGTTAGCAATGATCACATTCTTCTTGAGTTTTGTTTTTTGTGGAAAACTTCATGGGCAATTTGGACAAACACAACTTGTGTCTTCTCCCCTGCTCTCCCAGGATGTCTCGATCATATACGGCAAAAGAGTGGCCGCATGGCAAAGCAATGGGCTCCTCGTAGAGTTCAAAGCCACTTGGTTGTCTCAGCCATTTCTGGTGGAATTTATCTTAAGTACCAAAGAGAAATACAAGAAGGACTTATGTGAGTTGCAACAAGAGAGTCTGTGAAAAACTCTTTTCAAGAATCAAAAAAACCATGAAATGTGGCTGTCTGAGAGAGCGAAAATAATAACCAAACTCGACCTACTTTGGCAAGGGAAGTAATGATAAAATTTTCCATCAATCTTATTAAGGTCGAATGGATTTAGTGTTGTTACCCGATTGCTGCAAGCTAAGAGAAATCGACTGGAAATCACGAAACATGGTGATTAAGGCTTGAAACTGAACATAAATTGGTTCCTCAAAATCAAACAAATCTGCAGCAAGCATCAAGGGCAGGGCTCCCATTGACAGTAAGTAGCATTGAAAAAATTGTGCAATAAGTTTTATAAGCCTTTTGAATACATTCGTGTATATACTGCCTGTGTCATCCAGATCATGGGTGGGGCGTAGGATTTTGTTGAAAAATTAAAGATGGGGCGTGGAGACATAAAAGTGTTGAGAAACACTGGACCTAAAGGAAGGATGATGCAACTGGATAAGGGTTTTAGCGATTTACTAACGTGAGACAGGATGTGTTGCTCGCCACGTGATATATAATATGAAACACTTGCTTTTAATGGGAAGAGAGATAACAAAACAGAGGGATTGGGTAACATGATGTGTCGAGTCAATCAAACTCTAATGAATGTGTCTGAGTCTCCAAGTGGTCTCTTGGATTTGAAAAAAAAACGAGAACACATTGCCGCAACTCCAATACCGTCATATTACACACCAACTCTGGCGTGGAATGTCTCTGGGTAAAATGTGTATTGTATCGCAACACCTGGTGGAAGCCTGTGTGCATGAGTCAAAATAAAAATACGCAATTCTCATCCTGAAAACCAATATACATCAATTAAAGTGGGAATCACCCATCTGTACAGACGAGTTATTTACCAGTTTTGATGAAAACACATTGTTACAGATTTCAGAAATCCGTCTGATGAATCATCCACAATCAGGGTCCTCAGACATTTTTTCCTTAAATGCAATGTTCAGATAGCCCCATCCCCACGTCTAATGGATGTTAAATGTGATGCGTTTGAGAAGGGTAAAGAATAGATCCCTCTCTTATGGGAAGCTTTTTTCTTTACGACAACAACACATTTATTACATATTTATTCTCGTGAAGCGCTGACTCCCAGCCTTTTGGTTTCTTCAGCAACGTTCATGCACATATTTATTTCGCAAGCTGCTAGGCCCACCCTTTTTCGACCGCACGGGTTGTCATGGAGAAACGGTGCGCAAGTGGGCCGGGTGAGCTTGGGGGACTCTGCACCAGCCGAGACGCGCAATATCAAAATAATTGGAGAGGTCCGTTGAGGGAAAAGATAAGCAAGAGAGGAAGCGCCAGAGAAGAGAAGCGAACAAGAAGTGGGCAAGCACGTGAAGGAAGAAGCGAGCAAGCGAGCCAGAGAGGGTGCAAGCGCGCAAGCTGGAAACACAGCGAGTGAGAAGTATTGGTGTCATGACCAGTGCCAATTCGTCCTTCCCAGTTGCTGAGCAAAAGCGAGCATGTGGATGCGCGTGTGCGGTGGAGCAGCGCCGACAACGAGTGAGCATGGGTCGGTCACAACAGTGTGAGAGCGGCGTCAGCACCAACGGACCGTGTGGGTCACTGACGTCACCAGTTTTCGTGAAGTGTGAAGGAGCTGCTCGTGTCGCATCACCAGGTCTAAACCCGCCGACAGCGATCCGCGTGCCCCCCCCCCCAAGACGTCGACTGGTGTTCAAGGCTGTCGCGAGTGGTGTGCACGACAAAGTCTGGTGCTGGCGACGGACCAAGACACTGGGCACACACAAACATTTCCAGGATGTTTTCCACTTCACGGGACGACTTCTCTTGGTGAGCGAGAGGACTCTTCTCCCCCCTCCCCCCAAATGAGTCTGCTAGGGTACCCTGTGTCTGTTGTTGTTGTAAGTCAGTCAACTCCCCGATTAAGCATCTGCTCTCTGTCTCTTTCCTGTCATTTTGATTATTGATTTTCACCTGATTAAACTATTCCATTTCAATTTGCTTTGGAAGTTTATTCATTATTTAACCCTCAGGAAAATAAAAGTTCTTTTTATTATTTATTATTAATAAATAATTTGTTGACGTTCCAACACTGTCCGTGTTTGTCCTTTTCCTTCCATTGGTCGAGCATTATCCGAACCTAAGAGACTGGGAGGTAATTACCACAGATTTTGAACCAAAAATTAGATATGTGTCGGCACGCACCAGCGAGATGTAAAACGCGTCGGCCGCCCTAATTAAGAATCGAACAAGATAAGATTGGTGCGGCTTTGGCGAGGGCGGCCTCCACCGCTAGGTAGCCAGTGACCGTCTAGTTACAATGCTAAATTAGATGGTGACACTGGAACTCGTGTTAACTGAAAGGTGGCGTTCATGGTTCTAAAAACAACCCACCATACTCAACACCGTTTATTGTGAGCGGTGGCGCCAAGATCCCGGCTCTTCAAAGGACAGACCGGTGGATTAATTGCCCCCGAGTGACAAACTGGTTCTCAGACCGCGTGGCCACAACATATATATCTGTATTTTTGTTTTTCTATAGGCAAAGCACTTCCTTATGTGACCAAAACTGAGGACTGCTGGGGGACATGGCATGCTCCATGACTCACATTCTCAATTATACAATTCACTGGTCTATCATTAAAATGTGATGTTTACTGTTTTGTTGTGTAAATCATACATTCAGATACTAAAGATCATTAAATAGATCCAATTACAATATTAAGAACTTCTGTCTTGGAAATCCTTTTCCTGACCCATGTTCTTTCAGGCCTGTCAAAAGCCTGTTCACTGTGTGTGAGATATTCTCACGCGGTGGGGAATGCTGCTGTGGTGAGAAAGCAAAGTCAAACCGGCGCACGGGCGCAAACTGAGGCCCGTGTTGGTCTGCTGCCAACAGGACAGTCTTTGGCAGCTTCGCGACGATCCTGGCGCACATGGCATAATGAACAGGGCGGGCAATGCAAAACAGAAACGGGACAAACGCAGAAATCGAGAGGCAGCAAGGCATAAGACGTGACAGAAGTAGGCAGGCAGGCTGACAAGGCCGCTGTAGCAACATAGCCGGCAGATGAACTGGCCGGCACAGGCCCTGCAGTAAAACAGCCGCAGACGATCGACACCGGCACAGGCCTTGAGCAAAACAAGCTCAGCCGATGAAGTTGGCCAGCCTTGCAATTTTCAGTGGAGGTTGGTGGAGGAGTGCGGTGGTTGGCTGGCCACTCAGAAGGGGCTCGGACTTACCTACTTGTCCTCCCTCCCAACCTATCGCCTTTGCCTTGTCACTGTCCATACCCACTTCCTTAATTTGTACAAACTCAATTTAGCCCAACTTATTTTTTTTTTTTTTTTTGTTTATTTTTTACTTCCCTCTATAAATCGTCCACCCCTTTATAGTCCTGTTCGGTCTAACCTATCGTGTCTAGCCTACTCCCAACCCCTACGTTCTTCCTGGAGGAATGAGGGAGAGCTAGCCGTCCTGCGTCGAGGCCCAACTCAGCCAGGATGGCCTCCCCAGACTTCAGCGATCTACCCAAAGTGGTCTAGCCGGCCCACAACGAGAATGCGAGGATGGAATGGTGCGGAGGGGTTACACTTCCTAATCTACCCATCCATTTTAACTTTTGAACTACCCCGGGGCTTTCCGAAAGCACCTCTCACTTAAAACATTTGGTTCTACAAAACCCAGATTCCCGTCGCCTGTGTTGGTTCCTCACATTTCGGCCATGCCCCCAATTTTCTCTCCGTGCCCTCCACGGTCTCATGGCTGGGACGCGGTGGGCTTCCCCTTGGCAGGTACTAACCCTGCCGATTCTCCTACGATTGGCACCCGGCACTACTGCCCTCCGACCTACCAGCTCCCTAAAACACCGGGATGCCCCTCCCTGGCGACTCCCCTGAAACGCTTCACGGTGGCAGGCTTTGGTTTCCGGCCGCCTTTTCCCGAGGGTCACCCGTCCCACAACACTGCCCCGGCGGCTAACGGCCCCCCGGCCCCCGCATCATGCGGGCGCACCCGTGCCCGACTACGCTATCCGGCCCCCCATTGGTCCCTTGGCCTACCACGGCCGACCTAGCCGGTGCCCAGGGTACCCACTCAGCGATACTCACCTTTCGCAGCCACGCTCCGCCCGTCAACAGGGCTCCTGCACCCCTCCAAGCAGGTTTTCGACCTACAATTCCAACCAACAAAAAACGACTTTCATTTTGTCAATTTAAAACTAAACCCACTAACTCACTCTACACTGACCCCGGGGTCCCTTCGGCGGGAATCACTCCTCCCCAGATCACTCATGCGCACCATGCAATTCCCATTCGCTCCAATTCACACAGACTCCGCTGGCCCTCACTCACTCAAATGTACATGCTTCCACTTCACAACCCAACAACTCACCGCTGAATCTGCCCATCCTGCTTCACTACATCCCTAACTATACTCGTGCTCACTACGTCGTCCCTTACACTACAGCACGTTCCTTTTTAACACTACGTACTAAGCTACGTCCCTCTACACATCCAAGTCTGTCACTTGTCCTCAAATCATTTTCCCCAACCTAAATCTCAACTACAATCCCTCTAACTAATTCCATTCCACGGGCTCCATGAGGACTTTACACCTGCCCCTGAAGTCGGGTCGAGCGAAGGCTAACCCTTCCCCTAACTAGTTGGTGTCCCGTGCCCTGGCCAAGGGGATCTTCCACCCATGGCCTGGGAATCCTGTTCACGCCGAAAGCGAGGCTTGCTATTTTTTTTTTTTTAAATGCGCAGCACCACGCGCAACTCGCAACCTGCGCACCAAGCGCGGGCATTTCCGCAGCCGCGCTCCTTTGGCGTGACGTATGGCAGCTGTTTCGTGGTCCCTCGTCCCTCTTGGACGTACCATCCGGCAGGGATTCCACCCTCCTGCCGGATTCCAACCATAACAACGCAGCCATGCGTCACCCGGCGGCATTAAAAAAAAAACACAAGCCTCGCGCTTCGAGGCGGTTCCCACCGAACACATGTGCTCTGCCCGTTGGAGCTTAACACATCAGCCCGCGGTGAGAACCCATTCCGGTCCGAATCCATTATCCTGCTAAACTTTGTCCCGTCGGCGGGATACCGGCACACTACTGCGGGCGTTTTTCCGACCGGGTTTCAACTCCCGCAAGCGAGGCACGTGCGCCTCGTCGTTGCACGGCCTGAACCTCCGCTCGCTGCCGTGCAAACCCGGCGCGGTGCTCAAAATAGTAACGGCCGCTATTCGGCCTTTGTTTCCTCTGTCCGCCGTCGTCGTCGCCCATTCAACCCACGCACACCTGCCGTGTTAGAAGACGCTCACACTCCATTCCCATTAACTTCACACCGGGAGACCGTGGCTTGCATGTTCGCGCATGCCCACCGTCATCTCCTTACATACCGCTCTTTAACAACACTGTCTTCTCACACGGACCCTCTCACTCCACACAGGGGGTCTCACTCGCACAATGCGTGCCGGAGAGCAACGCATCTCCCACACTCGCAAACTACCAAAACACCTGCAACAACCACACCCTTTTGGGGGGGGGGGGATTCGGTCCCACAAGGGTTCCCGGGGGCCATCTATACCGCCCCAAGCTTGCAGTGCACCCGTCGACAGCAAATCGCCCTCGACTCGCTTGACACGACCGAACCCACCTGGTCGTGATCAGCTTCAGGGAGAACAACAAGTCTCCCTCCGTTCCCGAAGGAGGCATCCAGCTGCTTTGCACCGGGTCAGAGACAGTCCGCCATGTCCCCCTGGTCTCTCCACTCCTCAATGTGTGTGGTGTTTGTCCCCAACCCGACCTTAATCGTGCAGTCTCTCCTCTATTTTTTCTGTTTCTTTCTGGCTGCCTTTTTCCCTTCCCATTGGGAGTCGTCTTCTCTCTGGAGCCCCATTATGCTGTTCGTTCTCGCTCCGGAGTTTTTCAATCTGGTTTGGACCCGCAATCTTCTCCCCGTTTTAGTTGTTCAAATTTCAAACTCCACATTGTTCTGTTTGCTCCCACAGTTTCCTCCTGCTGCCTCAGCCTCCATCTCAATAGTTTCTTTCAATTGGCTTAGTTCTTTTTCCTAATTTCGTCGTTCTTGTCTTTTCAATTATCTTCTTGTATACCTAACCTGCTTGCCTTTTCAATTGTTCTTGCTTTCTTTTTTAATTCTTTCACCCCCTGTCCCTCATTTTCTAAACCTCATAGTTTCCTTCAATTGATGATTTCTTTTTCTGTTTCAATCGTTTTGCTCTTTCATTATCTCTGGCATACCACTCAACTTGCTTCTTTTCCAATTGTTCTTGTAATTTCCTTTTTTAATTTCTTTCACCCCCTGTCCCTCATTCTCCAATCTCGTCGTTTCTTTCAATTGGTTAACCTAAATTCATGTTCTGTTGTTTTCTAATTCCACTGTTCTCTCGTCTTCCTTTTCCCAATCTGTTGTGTCCTTCAAATCTCCTGATTTCTCCTCCGCTTCATTCCTTGCTCTTCACTTTCTCTCGTATTCCAAACCTATTCTTTTCCTTTTGTTCGTTCAGTTTCAAATTCATACTCTTTCAGTTTTCGATTCCACTGTCTTCTTTGTTCGCATTCTGCAATGTCGTTATTTCCTTCAGTTGGCTGACTTCCTTCTCCTGTCTCCATTCGTTCTTCTTTGGGTGTTTTTTTATTCCACTGTCTCTCTTGTTCCTCAATTCTGCAATCCTCCGTTTTATTCCTTTAATTGACGGATTTCTTCCTCCTGTCTCAATCTTTGGTTCTTTCAGTACTCTTCTGTTCCTCACTGCAATCTGTGGTTTCCCCTTCATTAGGTCCGATTTCTTCTTCTGTCTCATTCGTTCTTCCATCATTAACTCTTTCTTGCATCTCATTCTTAATCTGGCCTTCGCTTCAGCTGTTCGTCTGTACAGTGTGGTTCCTTAACGTTCATTTCGTTTTCGTTCTTTCTTCTCTCAATCTCAAACTCGTTTTTGTAAATTACGTCTCTTGTTTTGGTGCTCTGCAACTCAGAAGCCTTTCCTTTTCTAATTCCTTTCTCATCTCGCACACATCCGACTTGCTTTGGCTTCTAATTGTTCAATATCTGCTCATGTGGTTCCTTACGTTTCATTCTCTGTTTCCCGTTTTTCCCTCTTCCAACGTCCTTCAGCTCGCCTCGGTAATTCCCTCTCTTTGGCTCTGTGCTCCAGTATCTCATCAATTTTTTTCCATTTTTCTCTCTCATGTTATTCCCTTTCCTTGCACATCTCATCCTTTTCTTTCCTCATCTTCGCATACTCCTTGCTTTTCCCCTTGTTGTTTTCCTGATATATTTCTGTTCTTTTATCATTCTTCTTCTAGTTTTCCCTGCCATCTCTTAATTTCCTTCATTGTTCTTTTCCAGGCCTTATTTATGTCAGATTTAGATGGTCTTCCATCTTTCTTTATATTCCTACTTCAAGGTTGTTATATCCGTTTTTGCCTTCTACTTTTTTTTCCATTCTTCCCTCCCAATTGTTTTCCCGAAGCCCGCCCGATGTCGCCTGCCTCGCCTGCCATGCACGTGGTTTGAAAACGGCTGTTGGAGCGCTCGCCTCGTGTCGCGCCATTCGCAGCGCCATATAATAGCCGCTCGCTCCGTGCTGCGCTGAGGTGGCGATCGCGCCGCCATTTGAGACAGTTTCCGGGTAATTCGTGCTCCAGGAATAGGGTGAGCTCCCCACGGATTAATTACAAGCAGTCCATGCCCGGGCATGGGATTCTACATTTACAACTATACATTTCTAAAAAACCCCCGGCACCCGCTCCCCCCGCCTTGAGACTCCATTAATTTTCTCGTAAGAGATTTAAATTTAGGCTACCTCAATCATTTGTGAGGGAAACGCGGGGGGGGGGGTGTTTCGCTCCTCTCACACAACCCTGGTCGATTTCCCGTGATTTAGTTGGAGCCGAGTGGATTGGAGATCCACCTCCTGTACACAGTGTTGGATTTGCGGGCCCGCCGCGTGGCGAAGGCCACGTAACTCGAATCCCGCGCAAAAAAGCAATGTCACTACCCCCCCCCCGGAACGGACAAATTCGTCGTGAACCCCCTCTCGGAACAAGCCGGGGGAGCCAGTCACTGGGTGGGGGTTAATCCACGATCGTTGCCAATTGCCCACCCGCGCAGGATAGGTGCTCGCCAATTCGATCTACCTAGGGAGCAAGAAATACTGCGCGAGTGGTGCCGGCGATCGTACCACGCACAGGCCGACCCGGACAAGAACCGCTTTAAGCGGGTCCGTTCCGTGCTAAAACAGTGATACCGAGCGTGTTATCGTGGCTTGACGGTTCCGATTAATTACCGGGCGTTTTAAACCCGCGGAACCCCTTACGTGTGATGCAAAGATGGAATTCAAACGAAAGGAAAGGACGCAGCGAAACGGGACAAGTTTCACACAAGCACGTTAATTCACCACACAGCGTTTAGAAGGCCGTATTTTACAGTCGCAATAAAGCGGTAAGCAAGTGTACGATAAGCCAAGTCACGACTAAAACCCGACACACATGGCAAACTTAAACATCTTACTTTTACGGAGACAGGCCACACCGCACAGTCATTTAACACCAAAACCCAAAGGGAAAAGAAGTGGCGCAAAGACTTGACTTCCGTGGGCCGTTGAGTCTCTCCCCACGTCTGTTGAACGGGCGGGGGGCGGCGTGGTCGCGCCTGGCCGCGACTCCTCCTTGCGGGTGGCCGAACCCTCTCCGCCAAACTTCCTCGTTCGGACGCGTGGGGTATCCACCACCAACCGGCGCTGTCGCGTCTGCCGTCCGTGCCTCCGTGGATAGGTCGCCGCCAAACGCGAGCGGCCCACCAGACACGAACTCGAAGACGAGGGCCAAGACGAGAAGAGACTCGAGAAACCTCGGATGACAAAAGCTCTCGCGAACAAAAGATCCACATGCAGACGAGAAGAGCGAAGGGGAAGAGGAGGAGGATAAGAGAGTGAGGAAGAGGAGAACGCCCCGCCCGTGTCCGTCTTTTAAATAGCGCGGGGCATTTCCGCCCTTCGCTCCGCCCCGTTTTCGGCTCCACCCTCCTCGAGAGGGTATCTCTCCAGGGGCGTTCCTCACCCGAGCCACTCACCGCTGGTTCATTCACAATCGGCGGCGAGCTGCCCTTACCCCTTCCCTCACCCAAAGCGCGGGAAGAAGTGGCGGGAAAAAACCCCACCACATCGTTGGCGTTTTTGTTTGTTTGAATAAGATGAGAAAGAAAAACGACTTAATTGGGAGGATCGCAGCCGAATGGATCACATAAATTCCCTCTATACCGGGTTTTGGGCTAACTACACATTTCGAGATTAATCTCACCTAGGGCCCCTTTATGGTGTAATGCGAATTCCACACTGTACATGTTTAAATCGAATCTCATGTAACGATAAAAGTTTGAATTTTAAACACAACTTCATATTTACTAGTCGGGGGAAGAACAGTGACAAAACACAACTTTCCTCATGTTACTAATCACAAATCATTTTCTTCATATTATGTTGTGCACGATTATCTTCCGTTGTCATGTAATATCTGTCGGCGGAAATTATCAACAAAAAAATATGTGGGCGTTCGACTCCGGCCCATCTTGAGGTTTGAGTCCACAATGAAGGATGTTTTTCATGCCACGTGGCTCGGTCTTTGATAACTGAATTTGGGGCGCCTAAACCACGCCTGCTGGCCAGACAGATTTCAGCTCTTGAAAAGTCCCCGGGCCTCTGATGCCGTGTTATTTCCTTGTGGGTCCTTTGAGCCGCCTGAAGGCCGTACATGATTGAGTCCAGCCGGGACTCTGTCGAACAACGCTCAATAGAACAGCGCCAACCGCTTGGCCAACATGGCCAGATATTTCCCTTTCTGATGTTCCTAAAACAGAAATTTTCGAGTTTGGAATGATTTTCAAACTTTTTTGACTGCATACAGGGTAGAGAGCTTAAAACAATTACTATCCCCTGTGAACTCCTGTGATCGCACGAGATTCCCGTACAATTTGACAAATTCACGCCCACGTCCTGCGAAACGCAAGGTAGGGGTTAAGTAATTGGTTCACTCTGCTGTCCTACAGACTCGGTCTATGAATCGAGGAACTCTAGAACACGGATAGAACTGTACCCGCAGTGTATCAGTTCTTGGGTATGAATTTGGCAGATTGTATGGAATCTCGCCCAGACAAAAACAAACCAAGAGCACAAGACTAATTTTTAACATGTTAGTTAGGGTGGTGTAACAAAGCGTGCATCACTCGGTAAACTAACTTCCAAAAAGTTTTTTTTGTGTTTTTTACAAAGCTTAAACTCTTTATTTAATTTTATTGATTTAATACTTGAAAACTACAAAACACAATTACCTTGTCTGCACTTTCCAAAAACCACATAAGCAGAACAGTATTTTGGGAAAAATATTACCACATTTTACACCATCTCGACCAAATCAAATGTACCACTCATGTTTTTACTTTGGGGAATATCGAGATTCAGACCGTAAGGAAATTAATACTCGTAGGAAAGTCGTATTCAGACTCGTAGGGAAAGAGGGTAGCGGCTCGTGGAAATATATACTACTCAGAACACAAGGGAGAGTTGAATGACCCTTCAACACGTGGTTTCTAAACACGACGTGGGATTAGGTGTTCCATGAAATCACTCATCTTATTTACAACAATCATCTCATTCATCTTGCTTTTAGTTATTGGCAATCACAAACATGTTAAATTGGCAACATGATTTCTCTTTCCTTTATAAACAAAGTCTACGCCCCACATTTATTAACCTGACACTGATTACATCCACAATTCTTTGCAGCAAACCGCATCATGATCTACTGTGATGGCGGTTCTTTTTCTTCAGAAACAAATGAAACCGTTTATTTTACAACTCTGCAAACAGTTTTCAACGGAAGAAGATCATTTCAATCATTATTCCAACCAACGGGAGAACATACAAACGAACAAACATGGGGAGAAACTGTACAAGTGTTCTGTGTGTTCCTAAAAAGATTGTCGGACTCATCAACCTGAAATCCCACAAACGACTCACACTGGGTATGAAAACCGTACAAATGTTCTGTGTGTTCTAAGGATTTTAGTCCCAGTTATCACCTGAATATAACACAAACAACTCACACTGGGGATAAACCTTGCAAAGTGGTCTGTGTGTTCTAAGGATTTTAGTCAATTATCAAAACCTTGAATAGAACAAACGAACTCCACATTTGGGGATAACCTTACAAGTGTTCTGTGTGTTCTAGATTTAGTCAATTATCAACCTTGATATACGACACAAACGAAACTCACCCGGGGAAAACTTACACAGTGTTTGTGTGTTCTAAGGATTGTCGTCATTCATCCCTTGAATAACAAAACGAACTCTCACACTGGGGATAAACCTTACAAGTGTTCTGTGTGTTCTAAGGATTTAGTCGGTTATCAACCATGAAAAAACCACAAACGAACTCCACACTGGGGAGAACCGTACGAGTGTTCTGTGTGTTTAAGGATTTTCGTCAATTATCAGCCTTGAACAGCACAAACGAACTCACAACTGTGGAGAAACCGTAAAGTGTCTCTGTATGTTTGTAAAGTTATTTGTAAGTTCGTCAGCTTGAATAAACAAAAACGAAAATTCCTCCTGGTGACAAGATTTTGTTTGTGGACCCCTCCCCCTGTGAGTGATTTCCGAGTGAATGGCAGAGCTTTAAGCAAACCAGTGAAGAGAAAGCGAGCAGGCAGGAACGCAACCCTGGCATATACCTTATTGTTACATCTCCTTCTGAGTTGTCATCGGTAAACTACCTGTCAGCAAGCCGAGGTCCTACGGCCTAGCAAAAATAGCTGCTCAACAGAAATAGCCGTCTCCCTCTCCGGCGTTCCCCACTGATCTTGCCTGTGATATTGTTGTGGGCCGCGGGGTCGGTGGCGTAAGAGGCGGACTGCGGGTGGAGCAGTGGGTCGTCTCCACCGAAACACCGGAATTGCAAGGTCGTAACCCTTGGATAATTCCAAAGTCATGGGTCAACTAAGGACCAATGCTGCCAATTCTCTGGACGGCTGGGGTAGGGTTAATAGCCAATTTCAATATACCCTAAGTACCTACGTCGTCAAATTACCCGGGGAAGTCAACCCCTCGACGGATCTGTCAAACCGGTTCGCTCTAGCGACCTCGGTCCGGTGTAACCGAGCGGAATTACAAAGTCGTCGGTCAAACGACAACTACAGCCCATCGGCTTACTGTTTCTCAAAGCACGAACCATGCTGGGTCAAATAATATGAAAGCACAACAAGAGCTGGTACATTGAACAATTGGGGGGTATTTATATGGGGGGCAGTGGGAGACAAAAAAGAGCAGAGTTAAACCGACTATCAGAAATGCAATTTACAATGTACAGAGGCACTTTAGCAAATTGCTACTTATAAGACTGGGCCCACAACACACCGCACACACCAAAAAGAATGTTGCCGCGCCTTTATTTGACCCTTCAGCTGGAGGGAAGGCGAGCTTGAGGGTAAAGAATTTGGGTCGGGCCACATTCCGCTCATGCGTCTGGTCGAGTGGACTGGTTCGGGGGGACTCGAACGCCTACACCTTCGTCGCCGCACCAAGCACCAGGACCCGGCCCTCCACCAGCCACGGCACCAAACGAACCAAGACAAGGGAAGACCAGAGACCGACGATGACCCAGGACCAGACGAACCAGCCAGCACAGACCCGCGAACCTTTTCCAGATGACAACGCCCCCAGCCGTGGCGTTCTTTTATTCCTTTCTGTGTCCGGGGTGAGAAAATCGCATCTGAGGCGATCTCCACCTCAATTGGCCGGGGGTGTCGTGGGAAAGTCGCTCTCTTCAACAATCTCAACCCTCATTGGCCGGGGTGTCGTTGGGAAGTCGCTCTCGTGGAAATCTCAACCCTCATTGGCCGGGGTGCGTGGGAAAGTCGCTCTCTGTCGCAATTCCCACCCTATTGGCGGGGTGTCGTGGGAAAGTCCGCCTCTGTGGCAATCTCAACTCCTCATTGGCCGGGTGTCGTGGGAATCGCTCCTGTCGCAATTCTTCGCCCTCATTGGCCGGGGTGTCGTGGAAAGTCGCCCTCTGTGGCAATCTCAAAAAAACAACCCCATTGGCGGTGTCGTGGGAAAAGTCGCCCTCTGTGCGTGATTGAAACAAGGGGCACGCCCCTGCCTTCCTGGGCGAGTCTTTGATCTGAGGCGTGATGTAAGGAAGATGGTTTTCGGTTGCTGGAGGCCTCGATTTGTATTGCAAAAACCCTGACTAAAAAGTAACTCGCAGCGCACACATGTAATTCCAATTGAACAGGTAAGGGGACCCCTAGCTATAAACACATATTATCGAGATAACTAAACTTTCGGGACTGCTGTCGTTTGTGTGTAAATTGGCTTCCAGATCCGTAACATATATGGTACAGATAGTTTTATATAAGAAATAAGAAAAGTGATGTATCGAGGATATGATGATAATATATATATAATAATATATAATATAATTATATATATATATATATATTTATATATATTGTGCGGACCGGGTATCGGCGATGAGCCGACCGGCTAGATGGAGCAGTAGAGTCGCCAACGAACACCCCGGAATTTAGATGTACCTTTCGGAAAACTCCGACAAGTACGGGTCTCATTACCGACCGTGAAATCGTCAATAATTACACCACGTGTTCAGGGTATTGCCAATCTTCAAAATATCCTAGAGCTCCACGTGGCGAGTTTACAGAGTATTCACACCTCGGACGGCACTCGTAGGACGAGCCGCTCGCCGTGCTCGAACACGTATTCGACCTGACGCCGATGAATCACCCGAGATTCCATTGGTCAAATGCCCCCCTTACGGCGGCAACCAACGCCTAGCTAATTCTCCAACACGCGTCACGGCTAAGCCAATGGAAAGAAACACAGCAACGAACTGATACATTTAACACATGGGTATATTTATAATGGGGCGTGGGGGGGGGGGCACGCAAGAAGCAGAGTTATCGAATAAAGAGAATGCACGTATGTACAGGCAAGGCACTTAACAATTTAATTACTTACTAGGACAGACCCAACATCTCAGACGCACACAAAAGAAACGGACCCAAAGTGGTCTTTATTGAGGCCTCCAGCTCGGAGGAAAGGCGAGCTGAAGACCAGAGCCTGCCTCGGACCTTCCACCCGTTGGTCCTTCGATCTGATTCGAACCGGAACACAAGCGAAGAGGCGAGCCAATCAAGACACCAGCGAGCCCGCGAGCGCTACCGAGCTCCGCTCACGCTCGTGCCGACAAACCAAACTTGAGAGATGCCGTCTTCCCCTCCGAGCTCTGCGGATCTTCACGCGTCCGCCAGTTTTCCCTCCTCGCTCGCACAGATTTGGACGCCTCCGCAGGATTCCCTCGCATCCTCCGATCTATCCGTCTCTCCTCCCTTTATCGCTCTCGGGCGCGGTTCCGCTCAGGCGTGGCTCCACTGTCGGGCGGATTCGCCTCAGGCGTGGCTCGCTCTCGGACGCGGTCCAAGCGAACCGATCTCATGCAACATATTTGGAATGGAATCATCCCGAATGCAATTCCGAAGCACGCCCGCATACAACGCGCGCGCGGAGATGGCCGGGAGCAGAAGGTATTCGCTGTTGTGTGTATTTGGAGCTGTGGTAGCCGTCCGTTGTTGATTTGTTGCTGTAGTAGCGTATTGTTGTATTTGATGTAGAATCTAACTATTAAAGTAAACTCACGCGCTTGTACATTTATTCACCCATTAGACTAGGGAAAAGGGATGCTATCTATCCAATTCACTTATCGAAATAACTGAGCATAGGAACCTGAATGTGTGTCTCATGGCTTCCAATTCTGCAACAATATATGACTACAAGTAGATTATAAAGTCAGGTGATGTGGTTGTTTTCATAAGAAAAAAAGGTTATTGTAACGTTTAAAGATGAATTGGGTGGGAAATGTCATGATGAATTTATAGGATGAGATCAAGTCTTAATGCTTAGCGTATATTGATAATATACATTGAAAGGTGTGATAGAAGGTAAAAGGGAATAAAGAAAAATATAATCAACCAAACAATAAACTTACAATATAAACTGTTAACCTTAAGAAGAAGAGTAGAGAAAATGAATACAATAAGAAGTTTATAAACATCATTATTATACAGAAGAGATAAATAAGAAAGCATTAGGAGCTTTTGATGATAAAAGATATTTTTTTAGAGAAATGGAATCAATATTCTCTATTCTGGTTTAAGTAAAAGTGTTAAGATTTGGGGTTGGGAAATTTAATGGGCTACCGTGTCCTTTTTACTGATTTATAAATGATAGAAACAAGCATACAAAACCAAAGAGTGGAGATGTAATCAGGCTTGGTATTTAAATGGGAAAACATAAAAGAATTGAGAAAAATCAAATAAGTCTTTTTGAAGAAATAACGGTAAAATAGTAAGAAACAATATTAAAAGCGGATAAAGTTAATTACAAATAAGTTGGGATGAAAGAAAAAATTATAACGTTTAAAAACCACAACGAACTCACACTGGGGGAAGATGTGAAGTGTTCTGTGTGTTGTAAGTTTTTCGTAGTTGTCATCTTGGAGAGAACATAAAGCGAAACTCACACTGGTGCAAAGGTTTGGTTGTGGATCCCTCCCCTGTGAGTGATTGCGAGTGATGGCAAAGCTATTAAATCAAACCAGTGAGGAGAAAAGCGAGCAGCAATAAAAACAACCCTGGCATATACCTTCTGTTTATACTTCTCTGAGTGTCATCGTAACCCTGTCCAAGCAGCCGAGTCCCAACGCCTCTTTGGGAAACAAATGGCTTGAATCACAAAAATATGCCACCTCATTCCGGTGTTGTCCCCTGCTCTTCTGTGATCTGTCCTGCCTAAGATTCCAAAGAGCGCTCAAGGTCCTTCTGGTAAACCGCCAGCAACCCCTTCTGGTAAAACTACCAAAATCACGAATCACTCATGCTCACTTACTTTTCATTCCTCTTTTTTCCCCGGCTTGGAACAAACTCCCACACTCTCCTCATCACACTCTTCCCTCCAGTCTTCAAAACAGCTGTTCACACCATCTCTTATCTTCCCCATCCAAAAGTAATGATCTTTCTCTTCCCCCGTTTATCCACTCCAACTTGGCACAGCGGCTTTCCTCCTGAAAGAACCTGTCGTGTCCATCTTGTTTACCCCGTGTACCCCGTTCCCATCCATTCTCCCCTTCCCACAGATTCCTGATGTCTCTGTCCCCATTGTTTTTAATCCTTCCAACGCCCCTCTTGTTCTCATGCCCCTGCCTGTGCGTTGTTGTGTTAGCTCTCATACGAACTTCACATGCATCCCAAAAAATAAAATATGTGGCTTAAGCACTCCCAAGCAAGCACTCCATGAGAAACGATAAGGAAACGGCTGGCTTGGCAATACGGAACCAGCTGATGAAACAACAACACCGCACTGACATCTCAACTGCATACATTTCATCGAAGAAATTTCCCGTTGTAATGAAACTACCTTGGTCAGAACCACACATCCACCCACAGACCACAAACTCAGCTTTATATCAAGATTTAAAAAAAGAAAGAGCAATCAGTGATTGCAGACCTCGCCAGGGCTTGTTTTGTGTGGTGTTTGTGTGGCATTTGTGCACTGGTGTGTTATTTAATTACATAAGAACGTAATTAGATTTGCCGTTTTAATGACTGCTGGCAATTATGACCGGGTACCGAGACGTCTCGCTTGACACACCATACTTTGATTGGACACCGACCCTGACATGGCGTTTTAAAAATTATTTTCAATGAAATCAAAACGGATTAAATAAATTACAACTCAAATCAATGGAAGAGCAAAAAGGTGCATTCCTGCATTGAAGTCATTCGAAGGGAACCAGAACAAGGAAAAAACAAAGTAAGTCATTAGGAGTACCTGGATGGGACTCACATTAACCTGGCAACTCCTCTACCCTCAACCCATCCAGGCACACCAAGTGATCCTTATTAAATAAATAATAATGAAAAAAGAACACTAAAAAATTAAATAAATTTCTGCCTGTCAGACCATGTGTCCGATAAGTTGAAAAAAATTTAAAACATGTATTCACATCAACTAGAAAATAATGTAAAGTTTCACATTTATTGAGTAAGCGGTTTCTAGAGAAAATATTATTTAGTACTTTCTTCAATCAAATTTGGCTGCTAAACCATGTGGACCTCCTCAATTATTCCTGAACAGAACTTTACATCAAGGGTTGGGGAACAGTGTGTGTGCAGTTTCCCCTCGATCTGTGCAGCCACACTGGAGAAGATTTTTTATCTTTAGGGTAATCCAATATGGCTACTTAAAATGTTAACCTATGACATCAGATGTGTGACCCTTTTGTTCCTCATGAATCGGCCGGTCAATAAGTGTATGGTTTCGCCTCGATCTGTTTCAAGCACTTCAGTAGATTTTGAAGGTTTTTAAAAAAACAATGTGGCTGCCAAATCACTGACTGATGACGTCATCAAAGTTTTTTTTCTGTGGAACCTTTTATCCCGAAGATAACCTCAAAATGTTTACTGAACAGTGTGGCGTTCTCCCATATCAATAAGACCTCATTAAAAATCACACTTTTCCCCATCGAAGGGTACTTGCCGTGTGCCAGTTTAATATTTTCCTTGTGCAGTTTCAGAGAATAAGAAGTATCTGATTATCTCAGAGATACAGAAGTTCCCAGATTAATACGTCGTTCCAGGATACAAGTGGCGGACCGAACCTGAAGGCAATGCCCATTGCTTTGTCAGAACAAGTCGAGATCGGCGTTCATGCCCACGTTGTATGCTTGTCCTCCAACTCTTGAACACGTCCAGCATAAAACACGTTGTAACGAGTCTGAGGAGTCAAAGTAGCCTCAGTGAACAACCTCACCAGTATCACTGCAGACACTGAGCAAAAGGAAGTTAGATCTCTATCTTCCCATTGTGTTACAGTTCGTCGCTCAACATAGAACTACTGAGCTGATTTGTCAGACACACACACAACACACACACACACACAACACACACACACCACACACACACACACGTATTGTTTCACTGTCCGTGTAGGTTCCGTCCGGTCCGGGTGAGTCACGATATTGTGAACCGGAAGTGCCAGTCGATCTCGTCTCCTGAACAAGCATTCGGGCCGAGGTGCCCGCATTGCCGCGCCGGGTAGAGCAGCAGGTTCGACTGCGAGGCCCCTGCGCCAAATCCTACCACGTGAGTAGATGTAAATGTTGCTTCTGGACGCCCATATCAAATGAAGGGGAAAAAGGGAAAAAACTATCTGACCAAGCCCCAAAAGCCAAATGGGGAGACTCACAACTCCCCACCTATCCCCTTCCTCACATAAGCAAATGAAAAATGAGACTTATCTGATTAAAACAAGTCTTCTCCCCAACATCATCACAGTCCTTTCATATTTTTTCATTATTCCAAAGAGCGGAACAAACGAATATTTGTCCATGCTACTTTCGGGAGTAACTTAATTTTCGTATAAAACATTCATTTCCATCGAGTCTATTCACAATAATAACTTGGAACTTGGGTTCTCTTGTTAAGTATCTTGTTGAGTCAGAGATGAAATGACAAACTTCTCTTAATGGCTCTTGGTTTTACCACTCCTGAGCCACATATATTTTGTCGATTGCTTATATTTTTCAGTCTTTTCCAAATCACATTGTTTATGATTTTTATGAAAAGTTCTTCTCAAACAAATCATAAGCAAGCTGTTTTATTTTTTGTGTCAAAATGAGTCAGCCCTAGGAGTCAGCCAGCTCCTCGCCCGAAGAAAAAAGCGACTCAATTCCTTTAAGAGGCACAACCCGAAAAACCCATTGTTTCTCATTTCCGTTGATGTCATCAACTGTGCAATCTAACACGAGCTTTGGTTGTTTCATTCAGAGGATGTAAGTATTCAGAGGAGTACTCCGTCCTTGCAGATCAATCTTTTTCACAAGAGGAAGGTGAAAAATCCTTTAACTGAATTCATTATTTGTTGTTTTATCACAGAATTAAATTAACAAAACGAAGAATATTATTGCACATATATTTTGTTTTCTGACAGGTTGTCCCCAATAACAACATCGTTGATTAACCTGATGTCGAAAAATGAAGCCAACGAATATCAGAAGAATGGCAGATATGAATGAAATACCTTATCGATCTTCAATCATTTTCAAGATAATAAATGGGCATCATGTCTCGGTTGTTGAAGACCTTCACACCCCCTGCGTGATAAGTCAAAGAAAAGTGGAGAAATTATCCCCTGTCTCTCTCTGTCTCTGTCTCTCTCTGTCTGTCGCTGTCTGTCTCTGTCTGCTTGTCTCTGTGTCTGTCTCTCTCTGTCGCTTCGCTCTGCCTGTCTCTGTGTCTGTCGCTCCTGTCTCTGTGTCTGTCTCTCTCTCTCTGTCGCTTCTGTTCTGACTGTCTCTGTCTGCCTGTATCTGTCTCTGTGTCTGTCTTCTCTTGTCTCTTCTCTTGTCTGTTGTCTCTTGTCTGTCTCTGTCTGCGTCTCTGTGTCTGTCTCTCTCTGTCTCTGTCTCTGTGTCTGTCTCTGTTCTCTCTGTCCTTTTTGAGTGTTAATTTTGTCTGTTTTGAACCACGGAGTGTGACTCATTCTGAATATTTTTGTTTCAGTTTAAACATCTGCCCTGGATGAATCTGACAACAAAACTCATCTTTCTGGAGTAAATGTTTTATTTAATTATTTATTTATATCATTGTATCTAATCTTAAAAACCTCATCGGATTTCCTCTTTGTTTTTGAATCGAATATGGTGATCGAGTTTTCGGAAATCACAAAACGCGAAGACTGCTGCTGCAAAAAGAAGATTTTGTTCAATGTTTCAATCTGTTTAATTAAATATGTTTGCTTACAATCTATTTAATTCTTAATACAAAAAAGAATAAAGGGTGAAGGGAGGGGGTGGGCGGTTAGGGTTGGGGTTGGGGGAGGGTTAGGGTAGGTTTGGGGGGGGAAGGTGCGCTCCTCCAAAGCCCACCACTCCCCTCGTCCCACCCACTCCACTCCCCGTGTGGTGTGGGAAGAGTGGGGGTGGGAAGAGGGGTGTGGTGGGTCAAAGGTTTGGGGTGCACAAGGGGAAAGGGAAGGGGGTGTTGCTGAATGGGGGGCTTGTGTGGGTGGGGCTTGTGTGGGTGTTGCTTGTGTGGTGAACAAGAAGGGTGGAGCATTTTTTAATTAAATAACAGTTTGTTGTGGGGATCTACCACACAAATCAACAAATCAATGCGGATATGATGGGATGTGGGTGTGGCTTGGATGGGTGTGGTTGTGTGGGTGGAGTCAAAATGAGGGGTGGAGGTCCAAAAGGGTCGGAGATCCAAAATGGGTGTCATTTTTTGATATAGTTTTTTCAAATTTATTATTACTTGTTTTTGTACAATTCCTGTGAGAAAATGAACCTAAAATCTCTTCCCCCTCTAAATCAATAAATTTGTTAAGTCCAAGACGTACCAACGACATCAATAAATTTTAAGTTATTTGTCCATCGCTTAGTTAACTTTTCAAAATGAGATTTCCGACTTGTATGTTCTTACTATATCACCAACTTTGATACTTAGGCTTTATACATGAATCTCTTTTTCATATTCTAATTTTGTAAAAGTTTCTGATGCTTCGTTTTCATTGATGTGGTGAATCGTGTAGTTGTCTTATCTAACAATGTCCTGAATTACAGATAACCATTGTGAGAACGAGTTGAGTGAACTTTTTAATAGTCTCTCTTTTTATCGATTGAACACATCAATAACAACCGCTTTTCTTCGAATTTAAAGGTGCTGAAAAATGTAATAAGTTATTTTTCAAAAAATTATAATGTTTTGTTGTAGAACCTGTACCTCACAGTCCACAATTTTTGTTTTCTCTTGCTTTTTAACAATATTTTGTCCCTAATTTAAAAAATGTTAATTCTGATATACCTAAGTACCATAGCGTCTAACTACCGGGAAGCCACACCCTCGGCAGACTTTGTCCGAACCGGTCGCTGTTACCCGAATCGGATCAAGGCGTAATCGAGCGGGGATTAGCAAGCCTGCCGACCACAATTGAACAATTTACGGCACAAACGCCTCCTATTTCTCAACCGCACCGTGCTGGGTCAATGATAGAACGACAGGCAACGAGCTGGTACAATTTAACACGGGGTTTTTATAATGGGAGAGGGAGACAAAGAGCAGAGTTACAACACCGAATATAATCAATGTACAATGATGAAGGCACTTAATACCGTCAACTTAAAGACGAGGCCCAAGACACACACCGACCACCATCCAAAAGAAATGACACCAACCGGTTCTTTATTCGTCCCTGCAGCCGAGGAGGATAGTTCAGTGGGGGACAGAGGTCCGTGGTGTAACCGGCGCGTCGTGCGGCTTGCCGACCTGCCTGTGGAGGCCCCGGATTATTGGCGTGAAAGTTGACGCTCCGACCACAGCGCCGCACGCTCCAACACAAACCACCAGGTGGGACCTTCGAACCCGCACGGTCCGCTTTCGCACCAGCGCCGAGGAGAAGACCCAGGACGAAGACCGACGAACCACACAAGGAGCGCCCAGCCAGGCCAGAAACGGGGGGTAACCGACCAACAACCTTTTCTCCGCGCACCAACGCGATCTCTTATCCCCTTCCGCACAGGGTGGGGGAAATCCGCTTCTGGAACTCCTCCTCCGATTGAACGGGTGTTTGGGTCCGTGGTGACTAGCCGTGATCTGGAGGAGGATCACGTAGGCAGGGAACACGAACCTTCTGGGCAAAGTCTCTGTGGCTGTTTGGCGCTTTTCTCTTCTTTGTTGCTTCGTGAGGCATTCTTTCTTTCCCCTGGCGTTCTGGCTTCCATTGGCTGGGGCGCACTGTGATGCTCGCCCTTCGCTATTGGCAGAGGAAACACTCCATGCCCCTTTTGGAGCGGTGGGCTCCGATCGAGGCATTGAAATCCCGCCACGTCTGTGCCTCGCAAACTAACGCGCTGAGGAAGGCCGATGTGGCAGGGCGAGGAGGGGTGTTGTTGTTGTTTGTGTTGGATATTAATTCTAACTAAAAAATAACATCCCGCAACATACACTTAATCACCCATTAAACATAGGGACGGGAACCTAACTATAACCACATAACTTAATCGAAATAACTGAACTGGGGGATGCCTGTCGTTTGTGTGCAAAGGCTGTCAAGATTAGTAACAATATGCATGTCTATCTGTGAGTCTCAATGAGGATGTAACATATTCAAAGAAGCAAATTAGACCCCTGAAAAACGAACAGGGAGCGGGGGGGGGGGGTGGGACACCAATAGTGGGTTGAAGGAACAAATTAGAGGGAGACCTGACAGACTAGGGATGTGGGAAGGAGTAGGTCAGGAGGAACCCATGATGGAGAAGATGGATCAGAAGGAAAGTCTGAAGTGGGAAAAACCGGAAATTTGGAACAGGAGGGATGGGTGACGGTGGGGGTTATCGAGGGTAAAAACAGATTCGTGGTTTGGATGGGGGGATCATCTGAGATGGGGTTGAACAAGCTGTCTTGAAGATCTGGATGGAAGAATGAGATTGAAGAGGATGTGGAAAGTAGTTTTATTATTATTTTATAAAGCAGGATGTGGAAAGTTGTTTTATTATTATTTTATGAAGAGGATTGGAAGTGTTTTATACTATTTTATGAAGAAAGAATGTGGAAAGTTGTTTTATTACTAATTATGAAGAGGAATGTGGAAGTGTTTATTATATTTTTATGAAGAGGAGTGGAGTTGTTTTATTATTATTTTATGAGAGGATGTGGAAGTTGTTTTATTATTTATTTTATGAAGAGGATGTGGAGTTTTTTTATTATATTTTATGAAAGAAGGATGTGGAAGTTTTTATATTATTTTATGAAGAGGATGTGGAAAGTTGTTTTATTATTATTTTATGAAGCGGATGGTGGAATTTTTTTATTATCATTTTAGAAGAGGATGTGGAAGTTGTTTAATTACTATTTTTTGAAGAGGATGTGGAAGTTTGTTTTTATTATGATTTTTATGAAAGAGGAATGTGGAAGTTGTTTTATTATTATTTTATGAAGAGGATGTGGAAGTTGGTTTTAATTACTATTTATGAAGAGGATGTGAAGTGTTTTATTAATATTTATGAAGAGGAATGTGGAAGTTTGTTTTATACTATTTTATTGAAGAGGATGTGGAAGTTGTTATTATTATTTTATGAAAGATGTGGAAAGTGTTTATTATTATTTTATGAAGAGGATAGTGGACGTTGTTTTTATTATTAATTTTATGAAGAAGATGTGGAAGTGTTTTATTAATTATTTTATGAAGAGGAATGTGGAAGTTGTTTTCTTATTATTTATAAAAGGATGTGGAAGTTTGGTTTTATATCTATTTTATGAAGAGGATGTGTGAAAGTTGTTTATTATTTTTTTATGAAGAGGATGTGGGGAAGTTGTTTTATTATTATTTATGGAAGAGGATGTGGAAGTTGTTTTTATTATTATTTTATGAAGAGGATGTGGAAGTTGTTTTATTATTATTTTTAATAAAAGAGGATGTGTAAGTTGTTTTATTACTATTTATGAGAGATGTGGAAGTTGTTTAATTATTATTTTATGAAGAGGATGTGAAGTTGTTTTTATTATTATTTTATGAAGAGGATTGGAAGTTTGTTTATTACTATTTAATGAAGAAGGATGTGGAAGTTTGTTTTTATTATTACTATTTTATGAAGAGGATGTGGAAGTGTTTATTCCTATCATGAAGAGGATGTGGAAGTTGTTTTTATTACTATTTTAATGAAGAGGATGTGGAAGGTTGTTTTAATTATTATTTTATGAAGATGTGGAAGTTGTTTTAATTATTATTTATGAAGAGGATGTGGAAGTGTTTTATTATTATTTTATCGAAGAGATGTGGAAGTTGTTTTAATTATTATTTAATGAGAGATGTGGAAGTTTGTTTTATTATTATTTATAAAGAGGATGTGAGTTGTTTATTATTATTTATGAAGAGGATGGGAAGTTGTTTTATTATTTTTTATGAAGAGGATGTGGAAGTTGTTTTTATTATTATTTTAGAGGATGTGGAAGTTGTTTTATTATTATTTTATAAAGAGAAAGTGGAAGTTGTTTTAATATTATTTTATGCAGGATGTGGAAGTTGGTTTTATTATTATTTTTTATGAAGAGGATGTGGAAGTTGTTTTATTATTAATTTAATAAGAGATGTGTAAGTTGTTTTAATTATATTTTATGAAGAGATTGGAATAGTATTATTTTATTTTTGAAGAGGAATTGAGGTTGTTTTATTATTATTTTATGAAGAAGATGTGAAGTGTATATTATTAATTTCTGAAGAGATGTGGGGTTGTTTTTATTATCATGTTATGAAAGAGGATGTGGAAGTTGTTTTATTATTATTAATGAAGAGGATGTGGAAGTTGTTTTATTAATTTATGAAGAGGATGTGGAAGTTGTTTATTATTATTCTTAAATGAAGAGGATGTGGAAGTTGTTGATTATTATTTTATGAAGAGGATGGGGAGGTTGTTTTATATTTATTTTATGAGAGGATGTGGAAGTTGTTTTATTATTTTTTATGAAGAGGATGTGGAGTTTGTTTTACTATTATTTTAATAAAGAGGCATGTGGAAGTACTTTTATTATTATTTATAAAGAGGAATGGTGGAAGTTGTTTTATTAATATTTTATGAGAGGATTGGAAGTTGTTATTATTATTTTATGAAGAGGATGTGGAAGTTTGTATTCATTATTATTTTATGAAGAGGATGTGGAGTGTTTTATTATTATTTTATGAAAGAGATGTGGAGTTTGTATTTTATATTTTATGAAGAGGATGTGGAGGTTGTTTTATTAATTAATGAGAGGATGTGGAGTTGTTTTATTATTTTTTATGAAGAGGTATGTGGAGTTGTTTATTATTATTTTAATGAAGAGAGTGGAAAGTTTTTATTATTTTTTATAAAGAGGATGTTGAAGTAGTTTATTATTATTTTATAAAGAGGATTGTGAATTTGTTTTATTTAATTATTTTTTATGAAGAAGGATGTGGAGTTGTTTTATTATTATT
>JAXMNL010000273.1:61141-80108 GCA_035128595.1 Eptatretus atami | reverse complement strand
TGTTCCAAGTTGCACAATGCAATTCTAATCAAGTCATGAATAATACACTGCCGTAAAGGCCTAGACTCGCGCTAGACGTAATGCCATTATGACGTCACAGACGCAACGCCATCTTACTACAACGCCATCTTACTGAATCTGTCATCCTGATGCCGAGCATTTGGCATTTCATTGCGGACGTTGGATAGCAAGATAGAGTCAAATATTTGGGCTATGGTGTTGAACTGCCATCAGCCAAGCGACGGGACGGGTTGAGTGCTGGGATGGTGGAATGATGTGCATGTCCTGAGGCCTAACCTAGCACTAGACTTAATGACACACGTACAGACAGGAGGAGAGAGGAGGAGGGAGGGACAGACGAGAAATCTCCGTTACCTTTTAAACAACTATTTAGATGAGATAATGATTGGAAGTTTTAAACTCAGAAAGTT
Organism: Eptatretus atami; assembly: GCA_035128595.1. Classification (NCBI taxonomy): domain Eukaryota; kingdom Metazoa; phylum Chordata; class Myxini; order Myxiniformes; family Myxinidae; genus Eptatretus; species Eptatretus atami. The sequence goes on along the minus strand of JAXMNL010000273.1, from coordinate 79,677 downwards.
ACCAACATTATGTTTTTGAGTATGTCTAGAGACGACAATTTTTTTTTTTCGTTAAGGTGAAGCAAATACATCTGTTTTTAAAAACTAAAAATATCCAGATATGATCATTAGCAAAACAAAAATTGGTTCACATTAAAAACAAACAAATTCAACTATTCAGCAATTTACAATGTTGATGAATTTCCAATTGATTGGTACGAAAGCAGCCACGTCCCTTTGTCCGTCTCTGATTGGCTGCCAAGCTGCTTATATTTAGTGTGTCGCGTGCATTCACAAACAATGCAGGGACTCCAAAGATGAGAACGGCTGATACCATAAATAAACCAAGGGGGGAGGCACCGTAGAGTGCAAAACCTCCGCCGCAATACTGCGAGTCACTCAAGTGAATCCTGAATATCCTATTCATTTCAATTTGACGGCAACAGTGCTCACAGAGTTATAGTTTGCAACTGCCTTTTACTTTTAACTTTTACATCCCAATTCATCGTCATAACTAGATTCTTGAAGACATGAAATTGATTTTACGTGGGGTATATCCACCTGAAGTGTCTCCAAAATAGCCGCAAATTTATAATTTTGGCAGTTTGTGTTGGAAATCACTTATAACAGTAAATGCAAAAAAAAAAATTCGAATTTTGTTAAAAAAAGTTGCAAATTTTTCTAGTTTTTTCCTTTTTTTTCTCTAAAACAATTTTTTAAATTTTTTTGGTTTGGAAATCACTTAAAACATGAAGAAATGCAAACACAAATAATTCAAATATTTTTTCAGAATGGACCTGCCATAGCGGCCATATTGGACTTGGGACCAAAGTTCCAAAATCTAATGGCATGATCCTTTGGACGCATAACTAAACCCCCCTACAAGTTCCGGTCGAAAATCCGTTCGAGGAGTTTTTTGCCGGTAATACGTTTCACAAACAAACAAACAAACAAACAGACAGGGGTGAAAAACAGTAACCTCCGTCCATAACCTTCGATGGCGGAGGTTAAATATAAATTACTGAGATGGGTTTAAGTTTTCAATTTTTTTACTGCCTACTGGGCATTTTTATCTCACCTGGAACAAATTGTTCAGGTGAGGTTTGGCAGGCCACGGAGTCGTTCGTCAGTCCAGTGAGCCTGTGTGTAAACACTCGAAAAACTTCTTCCCTGAAACGACACGCACTATTTTGATGAAACTTGACCACTAACCTCATACACCCGTGATGTACCCAAAAATTTTCAGGCACTTAAAAAATCAAGTGTTCGGGTGGCTACAGGAGATCAAAGTCGTGGGGGCTTACAGGAGTTTGTATAAAGAACTTCTGAGAACCAAGACCTCGGATGCATTGCAATCCATCAAAAAAATTGCATCCGAAGTTGGCAATTTAAATCAAAGATCCGTTACTATTCCGGGATCGCTACTTTCACTTCTCAAAACGTATTCACGCCGATTCGATTGTAACTTGGGAGGAATCAATCTCTGCACGGCGTTTTCACGAGTTTGTTCAACCTATCGGCGAATTTACATATTTGTGTGGGTCTATCCATACGACCAGTGGGTCCCTCGTTCTACCAAGGTGAGCCCAGGGGCATTGCCCTAATTTCTTTTATGGAAAGATGAAAGGAACGACCATTTTACAATAATTAAAAATACATGAAGCACTCTAGTTACGCATTATACCTTTGTTTTGCTGTCTCAAAAAGTTTGTGACAGGTTGGGTGTATGAAAGGAGAATTGATTCGATTTTGGTGAAGATTCAGAATCCAGATCCAGAACGAGAATTTCTTTTTTAAGTGATGCTTCACCATTGGGGATAAACATCGATAAGGCCCAAAAACGATATAGATAATTAACACGGATTATCTCAAAAGTTGTGGATGGATTTCTGGAACAAAAACTTGGTGGATGAGTTGAGTCCGGTGACAAGAACAAGCTGGTTCAGGTTCCGAATGCAGAACCCGGTCTATCAGTGGAAGAAAAAATGTAAAGCGTTCAGCCTGCCCGGAGTTGCTCTCTATCAGAGTTCGAGTTATTCTACGTTGTTAGTTAAATTGTTTTGTAGTGGTGACTGGTGAGTGGTAGGAGAAGGACCCACCTCAACCGCACTGCCATCTCCCCTCATTTTTAATTCACATTTGCTGTATATAATGCTTTGTTTGTGTCCGTCTTTTTGTGAATTGGCCATATGTTGACGAAATATAATGAGTGGGATAATTGTGTAGATTTTACAGAGAGCCACAGGTCCCACGAATACCGGTTTCCCCATATTCCCCCAAAAATCCCAGTGGGATGTGAAAGTAAATTATTAATTATGCCCTGGTGCCATATTGCCCCGGCTCAATACACACACCCAGGGGGCGCGAAGCGATACGAAATGGGAGGGATGTTCCGGCCGGCTCAGTATGCCTCATAAGACTTTTGAAGAAGAGGGGTGCCTCAGAGTCAGAATAAGGTGATCAGCGCCTGCAGTGTCGAGCGAGAGTGAGCCTGAACTCGTCTCAGCTTCAACCTCAGTCCATCTGAGTCTCAGTTCATTGACTTAAATAAGGGGTCCATGAGGTGTGCAGTCGGCCAACAAACTCCACCCAGAGGTCTGGACTAGGGGCTTCTCATTATTGATACCCCCAAGAAGAAGTGGTAGGTCAATACAGTATGGTACGCCGACAGAGCAGCAATAACGCTCCGGTGATGCACGTGGAACTGGTGGGCAGACGTAAGAACCGGACACGTACGTAGAACCAGGCGGTATAACAGAGCCTGAGGAGCAAGAGGCGCCTACCATCTCCCTACCTAATGGTTTTTCTTCTTTATTTCTCCTGAATATTACCCCTGCATTGTCAATTTCTCTGCTATCCCCATTATCCTTTGGCTGGAAACAGCTCCCTGACTAAGTGGGGAGTTGCTTAACGGATAAGTGTAACGCGTTAAAATTATCCACATGCCGAGGTTCCAAATATCAAAAGTTTCACGCCTTCGCGTGTGTGTAGTATATCATTAAATAAGGATCGGTTTCATAAAGCGTTTCTTCTGATTTTTGTATTATTATTTGTTATTATGAAATTGTTTGTAGTGGTGAGGCAGGCCATCTTGTTTGTCCGTCTTTGGCAGGAGATCCGCCTGTAGCAAATGAGCCGTTGAGATTTTGGCCGTGGACTAAGGGCGACGTGACCTTCGCCCTCCTGGCCCAACTTGGCCTGTCAATGCATATTCTGGGTAAATACGCTCAACACGACAAATATCCACCCAAAACCCGGTCACGTTCAGATTTACATTAAACAAACTTTCCATCACGATTAAGGAATTACATAGGGTAATGACTTTGACAATGGATAGCAAATGCAGCATCTTTTATGATGCCTCCAAATCTCACCACATGCCTATAAGAGATGGGCAAGCCCAACACCGTCCTGAGAAATCCCTACCTGGGGTTGAGCCTCAGTCAGCGAAACACTCTTTCTTTGTCAACTTTGCTCAGGTGTGTCTCTCAAAATCTATATATTTTTTTTTCTTCATCGCAGATTGTTTGGATGCTCATTGGAAGAGGTGATAGCAGAGGTGTGGAGTGCTGATGATTAATGAAGAGTAAATAAAAACTAGGAAGTGTATAACAAATCCTTCAGATATGTATCAGATGTAACCAATAATGTGTGATGATGAAGTACGGCGCGCATTAAATGATTGAAATGATGAGCACTGACGGACCATGCTGGACAGTAGTTTGCATCATATAAAATAAGAGGGGATAACAAGTAATACGTGATGTTTTTTCCTGGATTATAAGTGGGTAAACAAGGAGTGAGTGGATGATGAGTATGTTCATCGGAGAGGGGGTGCATTGAGGCAGAATGATAGGAAGGCAAGACGATAATATTGCAAGGAAGATGAAATTAAATATTTATCTGAAGAAACTTGGCACTCTGTCATTGGTGAAGAAAAGCAATTCTAGGCTCACCGTCTTACTTATCATGCCAAAGTAATCCTCAGAGTCTACAGGGTGGTGACAGGAAAATGGAAACACCGATGTAAAGTCAAAGCTAAGGGCATTGGGCCAATGACGTGCATGCCGGTACGACCTGTAAGGTGCCGTGGTTATATGAGTCCACCACCGCAGGAATCTGCAGGAGGAACTGCGACACCATTCTTCTTCCCACGATAAGAAAAATCAAACTATCACATCTGTTTTTAAATAATGGTTTCCAAGCATCGTTCAGAATATGCCAAAAAATGCTCGATTTCGTTCAGATCTGGTGACCGAGAAAGGCCTCATGGATAACAAATGGATAACAATCAGTGTCAGCTCATTCAAACCATTGGGTGAGCACACGTCCTCTGTGGGATTGGCATTGGGGGGGGGGGGTCTCCCTCTTTGCAGCCATGCAAGCCACGATGATGGGCATACCAGGTCTGTGCAGCATTTTTATACATGACCCTAAGCATGCTGGTGTTATTTGCTAATAACACGTGAGCCACACCTGTGTGGAAGCCGTTGTTATGGTGTCCCTCATTTACCCAGGTTGTTTCCATTTTTTTGTCCACTATCTGTACATCATCAAGAAGGTTTTTCAGGTGGAAGGCAGAAATTGCTTCCCAAAAGCAGGAGCATTATTCCACAGATGAGATCATGAACATCTTAACCCTTGGATGGAATGTTTGGAAGGTGTGTGCACATCGAGAAGATGGAGAAAGAGATAGAGATATATGCCAGCCATGCCATAAAGCTCAGATGAGCAACAAGATTCCCTTGGTCTTCTAAGGTTCCAATGGTTGCCTGGATGATGGAAATCTTTACCAGGATGCATGATCTGAAGACTTCACAGCAGCAGAGAGGAGAGAAATGTGGCATTATATACAGGCGCCAATAGAAGGTCGCACACCTCCTTTTCAAAATTTTTTCATCATTTTGTTGCTTTTGTAGGCCTGATTAAATGCATTAAATCAGACTTTTTTACAACTTTTTTATTTGGCATCGTAGACCGACGACTCCGAAGTGAAAAACAAATTCTACAAATTCAGAAAATTGATTCAAATACAAAACTATGAATATCTTGGTTGGAGTAAGTTTCCACTCCCCCCGCCTTGATAATAGCAATTGTAAATGAGCTCAGGTGTACGCAATCACCTTCAATAATCAGCACACCCAAGTTAATTGGCCTCCACCTGTGTTAAATTGTATTTTGGTAGTTATTCTGTAATTTCAGATAACATTAGCTGTTAACTGCAGTTTCCTCTGGCTAGGATGGTATCATGTTTAGAGCAAAGACTCACCTACGAACACCAAGGTGCTCAAAAGGGACCCCCGGGGATAAAGTTGTGGAAAGGTTAAGATCAGTGATATGGAAATAAAAAATTATTTCAAAGGCCTGCCTATCCCTTGAAGCACAGTCAAGACAAATCATTAAGGATGTGGAAGGCATATGGATTACGAAAAGAACCCTGCCTAGATCAGACCAATCCCGCCAAACTGGTTGACGAAGCAAGGAGGAGAACTGATCAGAAGTCCACCAAGAGGCCGATGCGAACTTTGTAAAGAGCTACATGCCTTTATGGCAAAGACTGGTGATTGTGTGCATGGACAACAATATCCCAAACACTCACAAGGTCTGGCTTGTATGCTGGTGGTGGCAAGAAGGAAGCCATGGCTCATAATCCCACCTTCAGTCCTATTTGAGGGTGTGCAGAAAAACCACTCTGGAGATTCTGAAGCAGTGGAAAATGGTGGTCTGACGAAAACAGAGATGGGAACTTTTTGGCCGAAATACAACGTTACGTTCAGCAGCACCCCGACACAAGCACATGCACTCAAAAAGACAACCATCCCTACTGTGAGCATGTGATGGCAGCATCAATGTTTTTTGGATGTTTCTTCTCACAGCAGGGACCTGGGGCACTTGTCAGGATAGATAGGTTAAAAGGCATTGAGAAAACACAAAAAAATTCTCGAGGAAAACCTGCTGGCCCTTTGCAAGAAAGCTGAAAGTGGGACGGAAGTTCACCTTTCAGCAGAAAATGACCCGATGCACACCAGCCAAAGCGTACAGCTGAAGTGGCTGAAAGGAACAAAGGATAAATGTCCTTGAGTGGCCCAGTCAAAGCCCCGACCTAAATCCAATCCGCAAAAGCTGTGGCAATGACTTGAAGATGCTGTCCATCAACGCTCCCCCACGCAGCTCACTGAGCTGAACAGTTTTTGGTACAGAAGAATGGGTAAATATTGCCCCAAGTCAAGATATGCAAAGTTGGTAGAGACCTATCCCTATAAACTCACAGCTGTAATTGCTTATCAAGGTGCTTCCACGCACAAGTATTAACTCAGGTGGGGGCGGGGGGGGGGGGGGTGGTGGGACACCTTATCCAACCGAGATGTTCTAGTTTTGTATTTTAAATTAATTTTCGAAATTTGTATATTTGATTTCAACTTGGAAGTTTTGGATTACGACGTGTAAATAAAGTGTGGAAAAGTCTTGATTTTAATGTATATGTAATTCCAGGCGAGAAGGAAATATAAAGGAAAATTTATAAGGGGGTGTAACTTTCTGTAGGCACTGTATTTTGAGGGAATGCCAAGACGTATCCAACATCTTAAGGGTGCAGCTGATACATTTTAAGGAAAATCCCCGGATGAGAAGATAACCGGTGAACGATACCGACAGTTAGCTACCAAAGACCATTGCAGCAATTTCATGACGCGGCAGTCATATCATTTAATTCCAGGCAATCTAGTATGATATATATTGAAGAACAAGTACAAACAAAGTTCGTGCCGTTCCGGTTCTGAGCGACAGTGGTGGTTCTTCCTCAGGGTCCTCTGCTGACTTTCTTCAAATATGAGTTTTCGGTCGTTTTCTGGTCGCGTTTTTACTGGTAATTTTTTTGTCTGTGTTTATTCTGTGTAGTTTACTTTGTGTTTCCTGTCGGTCTTGCGGTAAAAAACTTGAGCTAATTGTGGTTTTTTTGTCGTCTTTTATATTGGGGTTCCTTGATGGCCCGACCCTTCTTCTTGTTCGTGTGCGAGATCATTTTTATTGTACTTTTCTCCTTACTGTGCGTGCCTGTACGTGCAAAAAAAAAATTTAAAAAAAGAAGAAGAATGTGACGTCAATTGGTGATTCATTAGCTACCATGTCCTGTCATGGTTGGTAAATAAATGGCCAATAACTTGGGAATCCACTTGGAAACAGCTGAAACGGAGAGAAGAATGATATCACCTTGAAAAGGCAGCAACCTCAGGTCCCCAGCGCCAATTGTGACGTCATATCAAACGAAGAAGAATGTTTATTTTATTTATTTTTGTTTTTTGTGAATACATTTGTGAATACATTTACAGAGGAGGAGCGAGGGGGGAGGGGGAGAGGAGGGGGAAAGAGGGGGGAGAGAGGAAAGGGGCGAGAGAGGGGGGGGGGGGGGGAGAGAGAGGCGTCTCTCTCTCTCCCCCCTATCTCCTCCCCCCCCCCTCTCTCTCTCCCCCCCGCCTCTCTCGTCCTCCTCCTCCCCCCTCTTTCCCCCTCCTCTCTCCCCTCCCCCTCGCTCCTCTCTTCTGTAATGTATTCACAAATGTATTCTCAACGAAAAAAACAAATAAATAAATAATAACCATTAATTGTGACGTCATTCGTGACGTCATAGCACCGTGGTCCTGTCATTGTTTGGTTAAAAATGGCCTAACTTGGGCACACGCTTTCCGATTAATATCAAGACCTGAAAAGCACTATACTCAGGTCCCAGCGTCGATTGTGACATCATACCAACGAAGAAGAGAATTGTGACGTCAATCGGGAAAAATAATATAAATAAACATTAATTGTGACGTCATTCGTGATGTATAGCACCGTGTCTGTCATTGGTCGATCAGATAAATGGGCGTAACTTGGGAACCTGCTCTTCCGATTGATATTGGAACCTCGAAAAGGCAAATGCCGCGGGGCCCAGCAATATTCCTGGCAAGTTCAATCAGATCGGAGACGCGGGCGGTCGTCGAGAAACGGCGGTCCGCATACAACACACAATCAGACCAGACAGACACACACACACATAAGATTTCTGGAATTATAGATAGACAAGTGCGGGCCCGTAGTTGCGGGCCGTAGGTGCGTAAACGACGACTGGATTGGGGCATTTTTTCCACCCCCCCCCTCCACTCCCCCCCCTCTCTCGCCCCCATCTCTAGGTGCCAGTACCGACCTCTCGTGGGTGAGCGATCGCAGTCTGTTTGCAAGCTTCGTTCCTTCGCATCTCGTAAACGACGACTGGATTGGGCAATTTTTTTTCAATAGATCGGACCGACCGATCATAAATGGCCATAACCTTGGGAAACAACCTGGGAAACATACTAGGTCCCCAGCGCATTGTGACCGTCATATTCAAACGTAGAGAATTTGTGACGGCCCCCTCTCTCTAGACATCGCCCCCCTCCGCTCCCCCCCTCGTCTGCCCCTGCCTCTCTCCCCCTCCTCTCTCGCCTCTCTCTCCGTCCCACCTCACCCCCCTCTCTCGCCGCCCTTCTCTTCTCTCCTCTCTATTGAATTGTGACGCTCCCTATCTCTCACCCGCCCTCTCTCCCCTCCCCTCTCTCGCCTTCTCTCTGCCCGCCTCTCCTCGCCCCCTCTTTTCCCCCTCCTCTCTCTCCCTCTCTCTCGCCCCTCTCATCTGTAATGTATTCACAAAAAAACATAAATAAAAAACATTATTGGTGACGTCATAGCACCGTGTCCTGTCATTTGCTTGCTTTGGTAAATAATGGCCATCAACTTGGGGCACCGCTTGTCCGATTATTAAACTTGAAAAGGCACATCTTCAGTCCCCAGCGTTGATTGTGACGTCATACCAAATGAAGAAGAAGAATTGTGACGTCTAATTGTAGGAAAAAATAAATAAATAAACATTAAATTGTGACGTCATTCTGATGTCATATCACCGTGTCTTGTCATGGTTGACATGATAAATGGCCTCACTTGGGAACGCGCTTCGTCCGATTGATATCAAATCAAACCTCGAAAAGGCACATACCGCGGGTTCCCCAGCAATATTCCTGGCAAGTTTCAATCACATCGACCGGCGGTTCGTCGAGAAACGGCGGTTGCATACAGACAGACAGACATGACTAGACAGACAGACAGACACACAAAAGAGATGCTGGAATTATAGATAGATGCGGAAACTGATGTTGTTGAAAAAATTAGGATTACTAAATATATTATCTCATACATGTCGTTTATAATTCGATGATATTTGTGTGGTAAACTGTAAGTTTTTATGAGGCCAGCTTCAACAAGATTTATCAAGATAACGCTAATTGTAAAACAGGAGTGTATTGATTGACAGTTTTGCTGTAATTCTGATGTGTTGGTTAGAGTTGGACAGAATGGTTTTAGTGGCAACGTGTATATAATAAACGTGATGTTTCAGTTTCCTGGTAGTCTGTACACCTTTCCAGGAGCAATGTACCAATTAAAATGGGTTACAATGTCTTTTCATTCTCATCTACTTAGATTTGCAAGATTTGTTCAGTAAAGGATGATCATAAGTGATGATTTCAGATTCACATCTTCCACTCATATCTGTATATATATAATATATATATTTATATAATATATATAAAATATATATATATAATATATATACACATATAGTATTAAATAATGAGGCATTTATATAAAAATAACAAACAATAAATATTATTTTAAAAACATTAATAAAATAAGTCATTAAAATAATTGTTTTATAAAAAATACAATCAATAAATATTATTTTTTAAATACATTTATAAATAAGCATTAATATTTGTTTTAGTGCTTAATTTATAATGGAGTTGTTCTATTCAAATTATACAATTTTTTGAAAGTGTAATTAACTCTCGATGTTTGTGTGTAAAGTTTTAGAACTTTGGAAACTTTGTTTGTCCATGTGACAGGTAAGACTTTTGTTGTTGATTGTGAATGTTTGTTGGATGTAAATCAAAGTACTTATTTGTCTCTCACTTGTGGAGATTGTGGATTGCATATGCGTGTATTCATCAAAAGGTGAATGCAGTGCATGCATATTAAAAATCGTTGTTTATGACAGTTTGAATATTTTGACAGACAGTTTTGGAGCGATGGTTAGAATGGAGGTGCTGTGTAATGAACATGTCCACAAGGTAAGTGTTTATCGCTTATATATGATGAAATAAAGTGGTGTATGATTAAAGTTCTTTCATGTAGTAATACTTTAAAAATATAATTAAATAAGTTTAATAAGGAATATTGCATTGCTGTGGTTGAGAACTGTCTGGAACACAACTTTGATGTTGTGGGTCCATTGATGTTGAGTAATCTAACTGAATGTGGACTACCCGGGTTTAGGATCCGCTGTTTTGGAGAGGTTTCTGGGCTGAAGGATTCGAAATATCGATGAATAACGGTGCCCAGCTGATGATCCAGGCAGTTGGGAAATCAGTCAATTGACTTACAAGTTAAGGTTATAACTTCAAATAAAATACGGTGTGGTGTGTGTGTGTGTGGTGTGTGTGTGTGTGTGTGTGTTCTGTGTTGTGTGTGTGTGTTGTTGTCTGGTTCCTTTTGGAGTATGGGTGCAGTCATCTGATCTTTAATTTTGATTCTGTATTTTGTTCAATGGTAAAGAAAAATTGTCCATTTATGCTTAATATTCAATATCTGTTCACGTCACTTTTAAAATATAACTCCAGAATATAAATTTAATCGACATTAAACATGATATAATATAATGTAAATTTATCATTAGTTTTTATGCATATTTTTATATATAAAAAGGAAGTGTACGTCCCTGTGGTCTCACTCGTTGACGTCAGCCCCAACGCGAGTCCATTGCAAAGTCAAAACCGCAAGGAAACCCAACGTCAAGTTTGTGGAGCTGCTGCTGGCAGCACTCCGCATGAATGCTGATCGACACAAAGTCTCAGTGTGCACTACCAGGAATAAATAACACAACCATGGTTTACTGAAAACATCATATAATGATAATCCCATTTAAACTCAACAACATCAAAGGATGAGAATTTCCGGGCCATCAATTATTGGCAGTGATGATTGACAGCAATTCGATGGAAAAGTAAAAGTCAGTTACCTGAGGCAGGTGCATCTGTGCTTGGATTTGGCATGACAAATAACCTTTAATATTCGGAGTTTTTTTTTTTTTTAACTGCCAAAACACAGATTAAAAGCATCACAGTTGAATGTGATCCGTACCATCATCCAACGAGAGAGTCATAGAAACCTTACTCTCCGCGCAGTCTTGAGAACAAGACATGGACAGGAATGCTGCGAGCGGCAATTTGATTGGTGAAGATGACGTAAAGCCGTAATATTTTGTCCAATTACGCCTGCCTAAACGGAAGGTTTTGAAAAGTGCTAAAAAGGAACTTATGTTGTCCAATGTTGGTCTATCGTTAATTGAATAAAATATAAGATTTTAAAAGTTGAGAACAAGAAAATTTTGGATGGTTCCTGCCTTTGATGGCAGCCTCTTATTACCCACTTATCTAACACGTTACATGAGTTTATTTGTTGCTTTTGTTTGTGTCCGCTTTATAAATCCTTTAAAATAGTGTTTCCTGTTTGGAATTATTTTTAGTTTGACTGCCAGAAGTAAAAAATTCTGTTTGACTGCAAACAGGCAGACAGCGTCAAAACAATGTTCTCGCTCCTCTCTGCGGACATCACGATCGGAAGAGATTACGTACAATTTGCCAAATTCAGAGGCAAAGTAAACTGCAAACACAGGCTCGTGTTCGATGATTAGTGTTTCAAGAATGCAATCATTTGATGAAATAAAGTTTTTCCTCGGTCATAAAACTGTGACGTTTGTGGACGCGGACAAAACAGACAAAGTGAACCAAGTTGCTTAACCCCCAACTATTCACAATCGCACATGCGTGGGTAAAATATCCCCCTTCCCCGTTTAGTTAACAAAACAATGACGCCGTGGGTCTGTTCTTATCACAAGCAATGTAGGCAAGATGTTGCCATCGAGGGAATGTTTCAAGTCTTCCTGTCTGTTCATGTAATCACTTGTTTCTATAAAAAGGGGGAGAAAAAAGAAACTTTTTACCTTTCTGACATACACAATCGACAAGATAAGTTTTTTCCACCTCTCCAAATGTCATGAGTGTGACCTTTCCATTTTCATTGCCTCTGCCAGCAGAAGGGAGTAAGAGCTTTTGTTTTCACACCCTTTCTGTCTGTTTGTTTGTGTGGACGATATCTCAAGAAGTTGTGGACGGATCCGGATGAAATTTGTGGACAGAAATTTTGTGTGTGACAAGGATAAACTGATGAGATTTTGTGAAGATCCGGATGCGGAATCTGACTACTAGAATTTTTTAAAGCGATTCGTACCATTGAGAAGATAGGGCTCAATAACGATATATAGCACGATGATCCTCCAAAAATGTATTGGGCCCTGATTTGTTCTCATGGATCAGGCATTACATGGCGAGGTATACGCTCTACCATCCGAGTGCCCTTCTTAGTTAACCTCGCCATCCGAAAGATCGGAGGTTTAATGTTTTCACCCTTTCTGTTTGTTTGGTTTGTTTGTTTGTTGTTGTTTTTGTGACAGTATAACGGAAAACCCTTGGACGGATTTCGACAAACTTGGGGGGGGTTAGGTATGGTCCAAGGATCATGGCATTAATTTTGGATGGCCCCCCCCCCCCCCAAAAAAAAATTGTTGGAGAATTTATTTTTTTTTTTTTTTTTGCATTTCTACTTGTTTTAAAGTGATTTCCAACCCCCCCACCCAAAAAAAATTGTTACCCCCCCCCAAAAAAAATAGCAAATTTTTTTTTTTTTAGGCATTTCTGCATGTTTTAAGTTGATTTCCAACCCCACCCCGCAAAAAAATTGTTACCCCCCCCCAAAATAAAAAAATAAGAGAAATTTTTTTTTTTGCATTTCTACACGTTTTAAGTGATTTCCAACCCCCCCCCCCCCCCCAAAAAAAATGTTAGAGAAAAAAAATTTTCTGCAACTTTTTTTCAACAATTTCGATTTCCTTTTTTTTGCATTTCTACATGTTTTAATGATTTCCAACTCCCCCCCCCCCCCCCACCCCCAAAAAAAAAATTTGGATGAAAAGAAACTATACTGTCAGCACTGTTGATCGTCATATTTAATGAATAAGATATAAGGGTCACTTGAGTGACCCAGCTGTATTGGCGGCGAGTTTTGCACTCTACCGATGCTCCCACTCTAGTTTTCCAATGTTTTTAGCTCCCAATGGCGAGAAAGCTGACTCCGAGGTATATTGTTGAGTCCTCTGACATCTGGTCAGTCACCTTGCTGGATGGCATTTATTTTTATTCGGTGAATGTATGCAATAACATCTTGGTGAATATGAGGTGCATGCGTCGAATGATTTTGGGATCGGAGCCAATTTGAATTTGGAGTTTCAAAAAACACCTTTAAATGGAGAGAATAGTAAGATGTAATATACTTTAGGGGGCCAATTATTATTTATCTACACTTTACCATCTTTCACTACCGACATGATCACCTATAATTAATTTATTATTTATTACATACCTTTGTACCATTCCTAAATGCGGCATACACCTCACCTTGAAGTATTTATTCTATATATACTGTTCTGGTGTGGGGTACATGGAGGAGTTTAATAGGGAAGTTAGGATTGAAGAGAGGTGTTTGGGTCTGTGGGATGGTATGGAGACATCCGATGTAATTAAGTAGGGAAACTTTGAGCTTCAGGTTGCGTGCCAACCATTACAGGGGGTGGTGCGGTGTTAATGTAAGATAGGGAGTAAGAAGAAGTTCCCCCAGTATGTGATTTGCCCCGCTTAAACCTATTCCTACAGTTTTTTTAGGTATCTCTACCGAGATACCTAATAAATGCCGGACGCAAATGTCCGTCGCGTCGTCCGTCCGTCCGTCGTCAACATATATTTTCTTCCAATCTTGATGAAACTTAGTATGTGGGTAGAGGTCGATGAGTGTTGCACAACGAATAACTTTGTGTCCGGGTTCAAGGTCAGGGTCAAGAATCACGAGGTCACGTAAGTTATAAAAAATCGCCATTTTCAAAACCTATTCTATCTGCCATTCTACTAAGATATTCGGCAACTGTTTAATTGATTATGATAGTAACAACTATTACTTGTATCTCACAGGACAGATCTTTTTGAATTTCCCGTCCCGTTTGGGCCCGCCACGTAACCTGGAAGATGTCAAAAACACCTCCCGGTACAAAGAAAACCTTATTTATTCCGATCTTCGATGAAATTTGTATGTGGGTAGAGGTCGATTGAAGTGATACCAAAACGACATATTTTTTTCCCCGGATTCGAGGTCAGAGTCAAGGTCACGAGGTCATAAAGTGTTGAACGTCGGCCATTTTTAAACCTAGCTAGTTCTGTCATTTTTCGGAGATATCTGGAGAACGGTTCACGATAATTATGATAGTAAAAACATTATTTGATCATCAGACAGATTTTGAATTTTCCTTCCCGTTTGATCGTCAACGTGATCTGGAAGATGCCAAAAACCGCCGATTGCGTATTCGCAAAAGAAGGAGGAAGGATTTCGACCAATCGTACTCTCAGCCCTGGTCTTCCGACCCCAATTTTCTTTTTTTGTAAACGTTGACCGTCCACGAGATCGTGTCAAGTTCCTCGAGTAATGAAGATGACCGTCACCCCAGAACGGGGTAAATTTTTGCATTTCAAAGCGGACAAACGTGCCGAGCTAGGCATAAAACTACGCCTCCAAGGGTGAACGGCGGGCCGAAGTCTGCGCTCCCCAGCTAATGATTGATGGGCGTGATGTCAGAGCAGCCAAACGTGCCAAAGCGAGTGTAGCACCCACCTTGACCGGGTTTCGAGCGAGCAACTCCACCCAGGAAGGAAAAACGGGGGTTCGGGGAGAATCTGGAGAGGGGTGGATGACCACTCTTAGACCCCAACCAACCTGAAAAGACTTATACTTAGGGTAAAGTGTCTTTGATGCTTACTGTCCCAAGGTTCCATTTGGCAAGAAATTGGGACATGGGTAATTTGGAAGAGAGTGAGCGAAAGTGACTCCAATGGGTCGGTAAGGGATTGGTTTGAAAAGCCAGAATTGGTCTTGTGGTGTTGATGTTGGTTATGTGTCAGTTGAGTTGTGCTTTGGAAGGTGAAGCGGAGTATAACTGTGAGCAGGCCATGGTAGTGTTATGAACATGATCACCATTTTTGCATTGCAATGTTGAGAATTTGAATGCCAACGGGGGAGAAAATGAATGTTTGATTGTGTGGGTGGGAAAGTATATGGGGTCTGCAAAAATGGATCAAGCTCTGGCGAGCGGTGACTTATGGCTCCCCTTGAGGTGATTGTCCCGGGCAACTGGTAATGTCTGAGGCGCGTGAGAGAGGGAATATGTGGAGAAATGAGACCGCGTCGGAGAGGAGGGTCTTGATTTGGGTGACCAAGCGGTAAGGAAACCCCTAGCGACCGTATTGAGCTGCATGAGAGCCGAGATGGTGAGGGAAACCGCTACCCCGGCGAGGCAGAGAGCAAAGAGCTGTTTGACTGTCAGGGACGCGAGTAGTTGAGGGGGGTGGGAGAAGTCGTAAGTCGGGCGCTTGTTTCCCCTCATCCTAATTGGCTAAGGGGTATGTCGTCATAGCGTTGTCCGGGCGGTTGTCCGTCCGGGCGTCTGGTCACTTTGTTCCGTCAATTTCGAGAGAAGCCTTGTCATCATTAAATCCTTTTTGCAGGGGATGTTGGGGTTGAGTAGAGGAAGGTTCCTTCGAAAAATGGGCGGCGCTGCGATTTTCAATGTGGCCTCCATGGCAGCCATGCTTGAAATTGGTTTTCCGTCGATTTCGAGGAGAATACGCCTTGGTCCCGATAAATCCATTTTTGCAGTGTGTGTTGGGGTTGAGGTAGAGGAAGGTTCCTTTCGAAATAGGGCGTGCTGCGATTTCTAATATGGCCACCATCTTGAAATTGGTTGCGTCAGAGGGGCTGAGGGTTACGCCCGCGTTGTGGTGCTATTTTTTTTGAACTGGCGTGCACCACAATGTGAGTGCCCCCAACCATTATGTTTGTACGGTAACCTTCCGCTTCCCAGTTGAAGGATCATCACGCGTGTAACGAACATCTAGCCATGGTCTGCACGCGGTTGGAATGAACGATTTATATCGGGTTATGTATGAGTGTGTGAGGGAAGTTCACAATCCAGGTCACTAAAACTGGCCGGGAGAGACAAGGCTCGCGAAATTTTAAAATAGGTACAATTTGGATGGTTCCTCAAGTTAACGTTGGATACATTGTGGCATCACTAGGAATGCAGTCTTTAGAAGGGTTGGGTACAAATGTAATCGGTTGTTTGGGTGAAAGGTTTTATCCTACAGTCGATTTTTGTGTGTTTTCTGACATTTTCCTACCGCCCCCAGGGAGTTCGGACAAGGAATCCAAGAAGTTTTTGGCCAATATTTGAATTGAATGTGTTTAAGGGGTGAGGAACGTTAAGGAGATAGGAAAAGTTAGCTCCGGCTCGTTTCCCACAGCCGCTCCTAAATTTATTTCATCGGCTAATTAAGGTGGTGAGTTGGTATGTTGGTAAGACTGATGGTACACCGGCATTGAAACCTTGCAGAAAGCTATGGTTTCGAGGGGGTGGGCTGTGCTACAGTTGTGGGGGAGATGGAGGATTGAATAGGGAAGGTAGGATTGAAAGAGTTGTTTGGACCGAGAAGTGGGAGACATCTTGATGTAATTAAGTAGGTAACTGTAAGCTTCAGTGTCCACGGTCACCACAACCGGGGGGGGGGGGGGGGGGTGATGCGTGTTAAATAATAGGGGAGTAAGAATAAGTTCCCCAGGTATTGATGCCCCGCTGTAACCTATTCGACCTTTTTGCAATTAAACAAGGAACCAACGTGTCGAGCAGGCAATTGCCCCCACCTCCAAGGGTGACGGCGGCGAAGTGCGCCCCTGAGGATAATGATTGATGGCGGATGTCAGGAGTTTTCAGACGTGCGGGATGCTGGCAGAGGCCCCGCCTTCCCGGTTTTGTGCGATCAAATCCACGCTCCGGAGGAGAAAAAACGGGGTTCGGTGTGATGTCAGATGAGTAAAGAGTTTGGAGGAGGAAACGGTTGAGTGCAGAGTAATAGATCGCACGTGGGATAGAGAGATACGTAGCTCGGAGATGGCCTGTAAAGACAGGGCTTTACAGCTGGCTTTCCTTTGGAACACATGAAGAAAATGGCACGATTTCTCGTATTCCCGTGCTCAGGCGAATCTGACTCGCACGTGAAGCAAGATGCTGGTCATGTCTCTTGCTTGGGTCGTGAGGACGGACCCTGATCCTCGTGATGTCAAATGGTGGGTTCGGTGAGGACGACGATCACGTGCAAGCAGCTGCAAGGGTCTCTGAGACCTTGGTTTGAATACCGCTGCACGATGCCTGACGTACATTTGTTCACTGCTGCGAGGGAAGCAGCTTGACGCCATTGTGAAGTCTACGCGTGCAAAATGAAGTCACCCACCCACCAAAATTCCAGTTCCACAAAGCACCATCTCTGGGCCAAGCTAAGTGCAAGAATAAAAGGAGGATTTTCGTTTTGTTTTGATCTCCTTGTCTGTATTTTGTCTGTGTGTCGATCTGGCCTGCGGCTGGAGTTTAATTGCCTCACTATTTCATAATTATTGCATTTATTATTGTCCTTTGTAAATATTTGTCTATTTTCACATTAATTGTTGTTTCATTTTAAGAGGCTGTAATCCGTGCATTTGTCAATGGCGGTTTCGAGTATAAACCCCCCTGTGATTCCATTCTGTGTCCGCCTCCTAATAAGAAAAGACTGCTCGACAATCCAGGCGGTGTTACCGTCCCCATTACCACAATTGGGTCCGGGGGATTAACCTTGGCCGCCAGACCGCGGCATACACTTTACCATGTCAACCCAACACATTCAGCAACTTTTTAATTAATTATTTATATACACTTTATCTTCACCACTACTGACATACAACCCAGTTATTTACTTAGATTATTTTAACCCTTCCACAACCTTAATTAATTATTAATTCGTAATTATTCATGTATATATAAATGTAATCTGCACGTCCCATTTTTAGATGCAGCCGGGGCTTGTGTTCTCTGAGAACTTCCAATCTTGTTTTTTTTTCTTCTCTTTTTGTATTGTATTTATTCCAACTAAAGCAGAGCACATGGCGCTAACCTACCGGGTGAGCTTCTGACGGCGGGGTTTTGGGACGTGTTGTACAATTGAATAATGCCATGGCAGTTATTGGCCTCAATGGTGGTTCCCTTTTGCCTGCGGGCCGGTGGCATACTGCCTGACCCCACGTCCCAATTACACTTTAACAGCAGCCCTTTGTGGTCTCAAATGGACATCCCAATGCCCAACATTGTGGTAGTTTACAACCTTTCCCAGATTCTGAAGGCCTCCACCCCAAAAACTTGGTGCTGCGGTGGCAGTCGTGAAAAATAACGTACAAATGCACACACAAACACTCAAAATATTTTGTTAAAATATGTAGCCTCCAGCCAGGTGATATATTATGTGAAATAA
>JAXMNL010000273.1:36824-53232 GCA_035128595.1 Eptatretus atami | reverse complement strand
ATATCCAACTGTTTTTAGCTCCAATGGGGAGAAAGCCTGACTCAAGGTATATATGTTGAGTCCTCTCGGACATCTGTCAGTCCACCTGTGCTTGGATGCATTTATTTCTTATTCGGTGAACGTATGCAATAACATCTGGGGATATGAGGTGCATGCGTCGGATGATTTTGGGATCGGAGCAATTTGGAACTTTGCAGTTTCAAAAAACATTTGGGAGAGAATAGTACAGGATTGTATATACTGTTGCGAATTCACGCCCGCCGCGTGCGAACGGCCACGTGACTCGAATCCGGCCGCCTCG
This sequence comes from Eptatretus atami, assembly GCA_035128595.1. Lineage (NCBI taxonomy): Eukaryota > Metazoa > Chordata > Myxini > Myxiniformes > Myxinidae > Eptatretus > Eptatretus atami. Next base: position 52,931 of record JAXMNL010000273.1, on the reverse strand, counting down.
CCCACCGGACGGACAATTCAGTCGTGACCTCTCGGACTAACGCCGGGAGCCAGTCACGGGTGGGCCTTTCGGCCTCACCACGATCGTGCCAATCGGCCACCCGTGGGATAGGGTTGTTCGCCAAACTCGACCTACCTAAGTACCCACGCGGATGGTAAACCGGGCGATCGCACCTCGCCGCAGGTCGACTTCGGACACGAACCGCTTAAGCGGTCCGTTCCGTGCTATCGGGATAACGAGCGGTGTTATCGTCGGCCTCGACGGTTCCTGATTAATTATCGGGCTATCAGGCCCACTACGAACCCTTTTACGTGAAGCAAGATGGAGGTTCAATTAAAGAAAAGACGAAGCGAAACGGGCACAGTTCAACAAGTAAGCACATTTAATTCACGACACACGGATAGCACACATATACAGCCATACAGTAAGAATGCAAAGAAAGAATTACTACCGAATACAAGCAAAGGTTTATTTACATGCACTTAAACAGTTTCTACCTTACAAGACACGGCGCCACAACACGCATTCACACAAAAGCAAAGGAAAGACCCCCTCAAAGGCAAGGGAGTCAGACTGGGCCGTGGGCCTAATGCGCGTGGAACCTGGATGAGCGGCCAGGTCCACGAGACCGAAGGGTCCTACCGCGCCCTCGTGGCGAGCCGCAAAATGTCGCTGCACGCGGCGCCCCAGTTTCGTTGGCACCTGCTGGTGTAAAGTGGGAACGGGGCCCCTTTTCGCACTCTCTCAGCGCGGGGGGAAAGGGGGAATTGTTGACGCTCTGGGGAGGGAGTATGGCTGGCTTGTGAGTCCCGCGACGCGCGATTCACCGCGACCTCGTCGCCGACCGCCGTCTTCCTCGCCCGGACCGAGCTCCCGGTTCTCCTCAGCCGATCTCCCTCGCAGCCGCTTCGCCTCCGTAGCCGTTCGCCTCCGCAGCCGATCTCCTCCGCAGCCGTTCGCCTCAAAACTCATCTCCCGCAGCAGATCTCCGCTCACCCTTTTATCGGCTCCAGGAACCCACCATATGCAAATTTTCGGATCAAAACGACCTCAGGGGCGGAGCTACGCTCGCCGATTGGACGGAGGAAAAGGGGCGTGAATCTTCCCTAATCCTCAAATTAGCATATCCTGATTTCTCTCAGATGTGTCTGGAGGCGGGGCCAAGCCGCCCCGCGCTTCCTAATTGGATGGATCAGATGTGGGCGTGTAGCATTCCTGATCCGAATTCTTCCTCGGAAAAACCGCTATTTGCACTCGCGGCTCGCGTGTATCACTGAACGGGCCCAAGATACCCGACGCTCGGTGCCCACGGGGTGCGGGAATGGCCGTAGGAGAGAGGTGAAGGTGGTGGAGGGTTTTCGGCGGTGGCGATGGCCATGATGCCGTTTGGAATGGCGGTGCTGTGAGGTTTGCGGGAGCGAGTGGTGAAGGTAGGTTGTGGCTGCTGGCGTTGTTGTTGTTGTTGTCTGACGGTTGGAGCGTGGTTGGTTCAAAATAAAGTAGAACAGAAAAACGCCTAACTCAAAGGATCGCAGCCCGATAGAATCACATTAATTCCCTCTAAACAATGGGTTTTGGGGCTAACTATACATGTACTTAAAAGATATCTCACCTACGGGACCTGAATGGTGGTTGCGAATTTCACAGCCGTAACAATACTTTAGGGGCCATTATTTATTTATATACACTTTACCATCTTCACTACCGACATATCACCGAGAATTTATTATTTATTTACATACCTTTTACCATTCTAATGCCGGCATACCACCTCACCTTGAAGTATTTATTTTCTATATATACTGTTCTGGTTGTGGGGGTACATGGAGGAATTTAATAGGGAAGTTAGGATTGAATAGAGTTGTTTGGTCTGTGGACGTGTCGGAGACATCTCTTGTAATTAAGTAGGGAAACTTTGAGCTTAAGTGTTACGTGCCACCATACAGGGGGTGGTGCGGTGTTAATTAGATAGGGAGTAAGAAGAAGTTCCCCAGTATGTGATTGCCCGCTGTAACCTATTCCTACATTTTTAGGTCATCTCTACCGAGATGACCGAATAAAGCCGGACCAATGTCCGTCCGTCCGTCCGTACGTCCGTCGTCCGTCAACAATTTTTCTTTCCGATCTTGATGAAACTTAGTATGTGGGTAGAGGTCGATGAGTGTTGCACAACGATATAACTTTTGTCCGGGTTCAAGGTCAGGGTCAAGATCACGAGGTCACGAAGTTATAAAAATCGCCATTTTCAAAACCTATCCAGTCTGCCATTCTACAAGATATTCGGCAACTGTTTGTTGATTATGACAGTAAAAAATATTATCTTGTATCTAACCGGACAGATTTTTGAATTTCCTCCCGTTTGGCCGCCACGTAACCTGAAGATGGTCAAAAACACCTCCCGGTACAAAGAAAACTTTTTACTTCCGATCTTGATGAAATTTGGTATGTGGGTAGAGGTCGATGAGTGATACCCAACGACATATTTTTTCCCGGATTCGAGGTCAGAGTCAAGGTCACGAGGTCACGAAAGTTGTGAAAGTCGCCATTTTCAAAACCTATCAAGTCTGTCATTTTAGGAGATATCTGGCAACGGTTCATCGATTATGATAGTAAAAACATTATCTTGAATCTATCTGGACAGATTTTTGAATTTCCTTCCGTTTGATCGTCACGTGATCTGGAAGATGGCCAAAAACGTCGATGCGATTCGCAAGAAAGGAAGAAGGATTTCGACCAATCGTCTCTCACCCTGGTCGCCGACCCCAATTTTTCTTTTTTTTGTAACGTTGACCGTCCACGAGATCGTGTCAAGTTTCCTAGTAGAGATGACCGTCACCCCCACACGGGGTAATTTTTGCATTTACAAGCGGACCAAACGTGCCGAGCAGGCATAAACTACGCCTCCAAGGGTGACGGCGGGCGAAGTCGCGCTCCCGAGGCTAAGGATTGATGGGCGTGATGTCAGAAGCCAGCCAAACATGCCAAGCGAGTGTAGCCCCACTTCCCGGGTTTCGAGCGAGCAATCCATGCCCAGGAGGAGAAAACGGGGGTTCGGGAGAATCTGGAAGGGGTGGATGACACTCTTAGACCCAACCAACCTGCAACGACTTATACTTAGGGTAAAGTGCTTTGATGCTTACTGTCCCAAGGGTTCCATGCAAGAAATTGGGACATGGGTAATTTGTAAGAGAGTGAGCGAAAGTGACTCAATGGTCGGTAAAGGGATTGGTTTGGAAACCAGAATTGTGTGTGGTGTTGATGTTTGTTATGTGTTTGAGTTGTGCTTGGAAGGTGAATGCGGAGTATAACATGTGAGCCGGCCATGGTAGTGTATGAACATGATCACCATTTTTGCATTGCAATGTTTGAGAATTGAATGCAACGGGGGGAAAAATGAGATGTTTGATTGTGTGGGTGGGGAAAGTATGTGGGTCTGCAAAAATGGATCAAGCTCTGGGGAGCGGTGACTATGGCTCCCCTTGAGGTGATTTGTCCCAGGCAACTGGTAATGTCTGAGGATGCGTGAGAGCCTGGATATGTGGAGAAATGGAGACCCGTCGGAGAGGAGGGTCTGATTTGGGTGACCAGCGTAAGGAAACCCCTAGCGACCCGTATGAGGCTGATGAGAGCCAAGATGTGAGAAGACCCTCCCCGGCGAGGCAGAGAGCAAAAGAGCTGTTTGACTGTCAGGGACCGAATAGATGAGGGGGGGGGGAGAAGTCGGAAGTCGGCGGCTTGTTACCCCTCAGCCTGAATTGGCTAAGGGGTATTGTCGTCATAGGCGTTGTCCGTCCGGGCGTCTGTCAACTTTTGGTTTCCGTCAATTTCGAGGAGAACACCTTGTCTGATTAAATCCATTTTTGCAGGGGATGTTGGGGTTGAGTAGAGGAAGGTTCCTTTCGAAAATGGGCGCGCTGCGATTTTCAATGTGGCCTCCATGGCAGCCATCTTGAAATTGGTTTCCGTCGATTTCGAGGAGAACGCCTTGTCCGATTAAATCCATTTTTGCAGTGTTTGTTGAGGCTGGGTAAAGGAAGGTTCCTTTCGATAATCAGTGGGATGCGATATCCAATATGGCGGCTAGGGCACCCATCTTGAATTTGGTTTTCCGGACAATAACTTGAGAACGGCTTGACAGATTGATTTTATTTTCATGGGGGTATAATGGGGTGGTTAGAGGAAGGTTCCTTTCGATATACAGCACAATCCGATATCCAATATGGCGGCTAGGGCAGCCATCTTGAATTTGGTTTCCGACAATAACTTGAGAACGGCTTGACTTATTGATTTCATTTTTGTGTGATATAATGGGGGTGTTTAGAGGAAGGTTGAGAACGGCTTGACTTATTGATTTCATTTTTGTGCGATATAATGGGGGTGTTTAGAGAAGGTTCCTTTCGATATTCACGCATCCAATATCCATATGGCGGCTAGAGCAGCCATCTTGAATTTGGTTCCGGACAATAACTTGAGAACGCTCACACATTGATTTTATTCTGGCGTGTATAATGGGGTTGAGTAGAGGAAGGTTCCTTTCCAAATGGGCATGCTGCGATTTTCACTGTGGCCGCCACGGCAGCCATCTTGAAATTGGTTTCCGTCCATTTTGAGGAGAACGCCTTGTCCGATTAAATCCATTTTTGCTGGGTGTGTTGGGGTTGAGTAGAGGAAGGTTCCTTTCGAAAATGGCGTGCTGCGATTTTCAATGTGGGCGGCAGCCATCTTGAAATTGCGTTCGTCCATTTTGAGGAGAACGCCTTGCTCGATTAAATCCATTTTTGCTGGGTGTGTTGGGGTTGAGTAGAGGAAGGTTCCTTTCGAAAATGGGCGTGCTGCGATTTTCACTGTGGCGCCCAGGCAGCCATCTTGAAATGGTTTCCGTCCATTTTGAGGAGACGCCTTGTCCGATTAAATCCATTTTTGCTGGTGTGTTGGGTTGAGTAGAGGAAGGTTCCTTTCGAAATGGGCGTGCTGCGATTTTCAATATGGCCACCATCTTGAAATTGGTTTGCGTCAATGGGCTGAGGGGTTACGCCCGCTTTGCGGTGCTATTTTTTTTGAACTGCGTGCACCACAACTGTGAGTGCCCCCACCATTATTGTTGTACGGTACCTCCCCGCTGCCCAGTGAAGATCACACGCGTGTAACAACATTTAAGCCATGGTCTTGCACGGTTGGAATGAACGATTTATATCGGGTTTATGTATGAGTGTGTGAGGAAGGTTCACAATCCATGTCACTAAACTGTGCCGGAGAGACAAGGCTCGCAGAAATTTAAATCGGTAAATTTTGATGGTTCCTCAAGTAACGTGGGATATTGTGGCATCCACTGAGGAATGCAGTCTTGGAAGGGGGTTGTACAAATGTTAAACGGTTGTTTTGGGTGAAGGTTTTATCCTACAGTCGATTTTTGTGTGTTTTCTGACATTTTCTACCTGCCCAGGAGTTCGGAGCAAGGAACCAAGATGTTTGCCAATATTTGAATTGATGTGTTTAAGGGGTGGAGAACGTTAAGGAGAATTCGGAAAGTTAGCTCCGGCTCGTTTCCCACAGCCCCTCCTAATTTATTTCATCGGCTAATTAGGTGTGAGTCGGTATGTGGTTAGACTGGAATGGTAACACCGGCATTGAATCTTGCAGAAGCTACAGTTCCGAGGGGGGGGGGGCTGTGCTACAGTTGTGAGGGTAGATGAGGAATTTAATAGGGAAGGTAGGATTGAATAGAGTTGTTTGGACCGAGACGTGTGGGAGACATCTTGATGCAATTAAGTAGGGTAACTGTAAGCTTCAGTGTCACGTGCACCACACGGGGCGGGGGGGGGGGGGGGTGTGCGATGTTAATTAGATAGGAGTAAGAATAAGTTAGCCCAGTATGTGATTGCCCCGCTGTAACCTATTCCGACATTTTTGCATTTACAAGCGAACCAAACGTGTCGAGCAGGCAGATGCCCCACCCCAAGGGTGACGGCGGGCGAAGTCACGCCCTGAGGATAATATTGATGGGCGTGATGTCAGAAGTTTGTCAGACGTGCGAGCTGGCAGAGCCCCGCCTTCCCGGGTTTTGTGCGGATCAATCCACGCTCCGGAGGAGAAAACGGGGTTCGGTGTGATGTCAGAGTAGAGTTTGGAGGAGGAACGGTTGAGTGCAGAGTAATAGACGCACGTGGATAGAGAGAACGTAGCTCGGAGATGGCCTGTAAGAACAGGGCTTTACAGCTGGCTTTCCTTTGACACATGAAGAAAATGGCACGATTCTCGTATTCGTGCTCAGGCGAATTGACTCGCACGTGTGAAGCAAGATGCTGGCCATTGACTCTTGCTTGGGTCGTGAGGAACGGACCCTGATCCTCGTGTATGTCAAATGGTGGGTCGGTGAGGACGATCGATGCACGATGCAGCTGCACAGGGTTCTGAGCCTTGGTGTTGAATACCGCTCACGATTTGCCTGACGTACATTTGTCCTGCTGCGAGGGAGCAGCTTGACGCCATTGTGCGTCTACGCGTGCAAATTGAAGCACCACAATTCCAAGTTCCACAAAGCACATCTCTGGGCCAAGCTAAGTGCAAGAATAAAAAAGAGGATTTTCGTTTGTTTGATTCTCCTTGTCTGTATTTTTGTCTGTGTGCGAGGTGCCTCGGCTTGGAGTTTAATTTGCCTCACGTATTTATAATTATTGCATTTATTATTGTCCTTTGTAAATATTTGTCTATTTTCATTAATTGTGTTCATTTTAGAGGCTGTATCCGTGCATTTGTCATGGGGTTCGAGTATAAACCCCCTGTGCATCCATTTCTGTGTCCGCCTCCTAATAAGGAAATGGCTGCTCGACAATCCAGGCGGTGTAACCGCCCATTACCACAATTTGGGTCGGGGGATTAACCTTGGCCGCCAGACGCCCGGCAATACACTTTACCATGTCACCTCCAACACACAACTTGTAATTATTTATATATACACTTTATCTTCACCACTACTGACATACCACCTTCAGTTATTGACTTAGATACTTTAACCTTCCACAACCTTAATTAATTAATTATTCATTTATATATAAATGTAAAATCTGCACGTCCCATTTTTAAGATGCAGTCGGGGCTTGTTCCTCTGAGAACTTCCAATCTTGTTTTTTTCTTCTTCTTTTTTTTGTTATTGTCATTTATTCAACGAGCAGGAGCTACATGGCGCTAACTACCGGGTGAGCTTCTGACTGCGGTGGTTTTGGGACGTGTTGTACAAATGAAAAGCCATGGAGTTATTGGCCTCATGGTGGTTCCTTTTGCCTGCCGGCCGGTGCAGCACTGCCTGACCCCACGTCCCAATATACACTTTACAGCAGCCTTTGGTGTCTCAAAATGGACATCAAGCCCAACATGTGTAGTTTACAACCTTTCCCAGATTCTGAAGGGCCTCCACCAAAAACCTTGTGCTGCGGTGCAGTCGTGAAAGAATAACGTACAAATGCACACACAAACACTCGAAAATATTTTTTTAAAATATGTAGCCTCCAGCCAGGTGATATATTATGTGAAAATAAATTGGAATCGGATAGTACCTAGATACATTAGAGATAGATGGATATTAGTGGGACTTGCAGGTAGCTTGCGTGTGGATGGTTGGTGTTGATGTCGTACAGGCATGATGGGCCGAATGACCTCCTCCTGCGCCAAAGTTCCTTGTGCTGTCGTTCCTTGTAAGTGTCAGGATTGTAACGTAATGTAGATACTCATTCTGTGTTGAGAAAATAAAACTGTGCGACTATATTTTGGTCCTTTTTATACATAATTGAGGCTCGTGGAAGACCGAGAACACAGAACATAAAATAACTGTACAATTAATGAACTTTGGGAAAGAGTGATACGTACCATCAGGTGGGGAAGGGACACATGGTGTGAATGAGCTGGAATACAGCAAGAAGGGGGCTGAAACACCAGGAAGGGAAAACCAGTGAAGAAACGAATGAAAAATAATTAAGGATGTGGAGGAAGATGGGAGAAACACGATAACCTGGAGCTGAACTGTGTGCTTGGGAGAGTTAATAAGGGTCAAAAAGATCATGTGGGATGAGCTGCGGTTGTGGTGACCAGCCATCGTAAACCCTGGAGGAAGAATGAGATTGAACAAAACTGAGGATTTGGTTTCACAGGCAGTTGAAAAGTGGAACAAACAAGTGGATATGAGTGTGAGGCTGGATTTGTGGAATTTCACCAGATGTGGGATCAGACTGCGTACACCTTGCAGAAACTTGGAGGGATAGAGCATGGAATGGCAAAGGTTTATGTGTCATGTGTGATTACCCTTTTGATTTGGGGGCTTTACAGATGTCACCGTGGCTTTGTTAGTTTCTGTTCTGCCTTTTTACACGGTTTAAATTCCAAGGTTTGTTCACAGTAATTTCGACATTACTCAAGGCCTATTAGTGAGCTTTCTTCCCGATTATCAGTTCTGCAATGTGGATTCTGTATTGTTTTTGCATTAATTTTGGAGTATATGTCACATACATTTTCTGAAGACATCTTCAAACCAAATTGGAAACAAGAGGTTATGACTTTCACGTATGCTGCTACTTCAATGATGTAAAAGGAGCATCGGCACATGAGGAGGTCGTTCGGCCCATCATGCCCTGCGCCGCAGCAACCCCAGACTTTTTCCCCAAGGCCAGCCACCTTTCCTCCCACCTTGCACACAAGCTATTGGAGTGAGGACAAGTACCGATGCTCACTCCCAATGTGAATATGTGATACGCAGTTGTCTCCTAAGGACAGCATGCATCTCCATGCCTGTCTCGTGTCAGCATTAGTTATCGAATGTCCAAGACTCCACGGCTGTCGAACAGACGGTTCATGATGATACAATGAAAGGAAAGATATTCTGTAGAATCCCCTGAGCAACTTTACTTGACATGAAGTGTCTGTAAAATCTTCTGACACCTTGGCTCTATTTGTACACAGGTGTGGTGTGGCGACTATCGACCTGAGTTTGCCAGTAATGCCATTAAAACCGATACACACAGCCCGGACGCTTCCGGTGAGTGTCTTTTTTATATATATAATACATTCACTGAATTGTCCACAAATCACTATACACTTCCATGTTACCTCTCACAGCATTGCCAGTTGAGACTCTGTTTTCCCAAAGCATTTGAAATGTTTGTTTGTTTATTTATTTTGTGATTGATAACTGTTCACAATCCCTCCTTTTCTCCTGTCCACAGTGTAATCGGTACTTTGCAGAACTTCGAGAATTTGCAAAGGTTTGGCTGCTCTTCGAAGAGTTATATGAATCCAAAAGATAAATGTCGTGTTTTTGTAACGAGCCAGGACTTTCGCAAGATATGTCACAGCGACTGGGAAATGTGTCACAAATGAGCACGTCCCACCACCCCGGAGATCCCCATTTCTCCTTTCGGATTGTTTTATTTCAACAGAGCTCACAATGAAACGTCTGTTGCTGTGCAGATGAGGAAATGAGGTGCAGGTTTCATTGTGCGACAGGTGTATATTTACGATAACGACATCACTTTCAAGATATGTTACAAATCAGCATTTTCACTTGATGGATTATGTGCCTTATTCAGTCTGTCTCGATTTTCCTTCCATACCACCAAAAAATATTTTTTTAAGGCATTTTTGGGGTCTGAAAATAACATTGAGTTGGGATAATACTAAAAACTTTGAGCAGCTTTAAGAAATATGATTTAATTGATGAATCAAAGAACAAAGGTTTCAAATGACCGTTAGACCTCGCATGACTGAATTTCACCCTTTTAGCCACTTGGAAATACTTCAGGCAAACCTCACTGTGGGTAAGAAGGATTGAACACATGAGAAGTGAGAAGGGATTTTTTTGTTCAAAGGGTTTTTTAAAATTAAAATTGTAAATATTCGGAGATTTAATGCTTTCCTTAACGTTATCATTTTACCTTGTCGATCTATAAGCGGAAAACGAGTGACATTTTGTTAGAAGCAGTTTCTGAGAAACTAATCACTTGACCTTTTAGAATTCTTGACCTTTTGCTAATGATATAATTTATCATGGGTATGTCTTAATTTTGGCTGCTGTTAGTTATTATTAACTATTATTATTTTATTAGCTATTTTACATAGCTATATTAACTTTAACTGGTTTGTGGGGTGTTCAAAAGGTATTCTGACAAGATCACGGTTGTCTACAACAACAAAACAACAAGCATTTTTACGGCCATTTTCCCTGCTAAAGCGGGGGTTATCCTTGCGGGCCACATGACAATCTTCTCCACTTTACCCTATTTTCTGCATCTCCCATTCTTAATCTCCTGCCCACATTTCTTTCTTCACCACCTTTAGCCAAGTTTTTCTCGGTCTTCCCCGTCCTCTACTTCCTACTGCACTCATTTCCAACACTTCCTCTCACCCAGTCACTTCATCCTTCCTCAACACATGACCCAACCATCTCAACCTGTTCTCTTCACAACATCTATCACAGGCTCTATTCCCATCATATTCTGCAAGTCATCATTTGTCTTCCTTTCTCGCAACGAACTCTGCACATCCACTGAACCATTGCATTTCCACCCTTTCCAGCCTTTGCTGCTGCTCAATGTTCAGTACCATGTCTCACTCCATAAAGCATGTACTCCTCGCACATGTAGCATACACCTTTCCCTTCAGCTTTTCCCCAGAGTCTGATCCACCTTCTCCATTCAGCATGTCTCCTCAAAGGTTGTCTTAGAAAGCCAAACTTTACTGGATTTTTAAAAAAACAAATGTTTGTATAATTAGCAAGTATATTTTCTCAGTAATTATTATCCTTGCACATGGTGTTTCAAAAGTCTGGAATCATAAGGATATATATATGTATATATATATATATATATATAACATATTATTACAATTGTATTTTAATAATCGCTCAAATTGCGAGCCACCACAGGCACCATACATTTGTCAGTTCTTATACGGAGATTTCTTTGAACATTCTTCAACATCGACAAATCGATTTTAGAACATTAGTTTCCGATTTCATTCTTAGATCTTCAAGAGTACCTGTCTTGTGATTTCAAGTGTGACCAAAGAAAAAAATAAGTTAGGTGTTGCAAAATCTGCACGATGTGGGGCCATTCTATCGGTCCACAAAGTCATATCCACCAAAAAAAAAAAATTTAAAACATTTTCTGTGATTCCAGACTTTTGAAACACCTTGTACATTTAAAAAGTAAAAACGTTGCATTTGTGAGCATCTCATTCCAATCGCTTTTTGAATGCCCTGTGTAAATATGGGCCTGAGTGGGGAAATTATCATCAGAAACGTTGCGTCATCATTTATATAATTATTAGCACCGTTGGACTCAGTCCGAAATGGGGGCTTATGGATTTGGTCTCGATTTTTGTGTGTGTGGGTGTGTCTCGGGCAATGTATGACCGATTCTATTCATACTTTGCAACCAAGAAACCACATGATGGTGCACAAATGGTGTCATAAAAAAATAACAATCAGATCCAGATGCCGACTGGCGGCCATTTTAGTTTTTTTAAACCCTGTTGAACGCTTCCTCAACCATTTCTCGCGGAAAGCATTTACCGAGTTGTTTAAACTGCACAACAGATAACTAATGATGGATTACATAAGAATGTTCTTTTTTTCGATTCGGATCCAAGATGGCCGATGGCCATTTTGTAACTTAAATTGCCTCCAAATTTCTCCCGCATGCATGGTCCGATTTTGTCAAGTTTGGCAACAGCACAGCACACATGGCAACACAATCCAACTTAACTTTATTTTGCGATCTGATAAAAGAGGCTGACTGGTAGACAGGCAGCCATTTTAGTTGTGTGAAATATGGCTTTCCCTTTCACTCCATCAGCAAAATTACTAAGAATGAGGGCTATGACATTTTGTCTTTTCTTACTTGTTTTATTAATTATGCTGAAATATTTTTGTTTTAGCTCCCCAAGCTTGGAGGAGAGTGCGGTAACAACCTAATGGCATAAGCTCTGTTTGGATCAAGTAGGCTTTCTTCAGGTAAGATCAAGGCAGATAGTGAGAACCAGAAGCTTGATGAAAGGACTTCTTCCAGGAGATTGTTGAGAAAGTAGATGGGGGGGGGTTCCAAATGGTCCTCTGAGAGACATAGTGAGAGTATGAGATTTGTCCGGATTGAAAGGCATGTTCCACGTGTTGGACCAGGTTGTGATTTTATCCAGATCTGCAGAGAGAGAAGAAGTTGCTGCTTGCGGTGTGAGATGACAGATGGTACGGCAGAGGTGGGCGTCATCAGCAAAGAGATAAAGAGGATTTCCAGCAGAGATCATTGATGAAAACCAGAAAAAGACAGGGCCCAGACGCTCCCTGAGGAACTCCAGCCTGGACAGAAGAGGATGAAAGAACTTCATTTAGGGCCATGCGTGGCTGCGACAGAGAGGAAGTCTCAAGCCATGATGGAGTATGGCCTTGGATACCATAGAAAGAGAGTTTGGTGAGCAGGGCAGGTGCCAGACCTGTTAAAAGCACGCGATATGTCTTAGAGATATGGCTCTGTTTCATGTCTGGTATGAGGACTCCATCCATTGTTGGAGAGCAGAAGCAGCAATCCAGGGTAGAGTTACCTGGTCTGAAACCAAATTGATGATCGGAAATCAAGCCATTGGAGAAGAGAAGATTTAATATCTGAAGCATGATGGATTTCCATAACCTCTGCAGATGATGGGAAATGCTGATTGGTCTGTGTTGCAGGATCTGTTTTTTTCACTTTTTTATGCAGGGGTAATGTTTACTGATTTCCAGCAGATGACTGAACAAATGGAGGGGTGAATAGAACAGAGAGAGGGTGAGCAAGAGCAAGAGGAGCAGGTTTTAGGACACGTGGCTGATGCCGTCTGGACCGGTTGCAGAATCTCGTCGAGGTTGACAGCAAGCTCTCCACTTGTCAGGAGAAAAGGACACAGAGTCCAGGCGGACGCTGTGTGTGACTGCGGTAGGTGGGTACAGAAAGTAATGGGTTCGGACACAAGATAGCTGCGAACACGATTAGGCATCAGCGTTTTCACGTGCGGTATCAGCAGTGTGGCCTTTGAGTAAGGGAGGGGATGGAGGGGAACATACACCAGAAACAGATTGATTAGTTGCCACCAGGATTTGGAGGAGGAGAGAGGTTGAGAGTTCATACTTGAGATTAGAAAGATGTTGTTTCTGGCTCTCCTGTGGGTAAACACACACTTTTTCAAAGCTTAATGGAAATAACTGAGACTCTGGGAATATGAATTTGTTGTTTACATGAAAACGCTTCCCGTGCACACCCGATAACAACCATCAGTTTTCAACTCATTCTGTCAAGCGTCAGGTGTTTGTATGGAAGTTAACAAAAGGATAATTTGGATCCCCCCACCCCCCTGAACTCCTTGGGGTTATAGGGGTTTTTCTCACCAAACCTTGCAGGGAAAACACACCGCAATTCAACGACCAGTTTTTTGAGTGATTCATCCAGCGGTTCAGGATTGTGTAGAGTCAAACAACATAACTTCTCAATTACAGTGCTGCAAAGTATTCACCCTACCAAGAATGCAATTCAGATGAATATTACAATAATAGAAACAATTTCTTCCAAATTAACTCTTTTGACTTAATTATGAGATTTAAATTATATACTTGTTGTGAACGGAAACCTCTGTCTGGTAGCTTTGTTACCTGTTTGCTGCGATGTTGAGCTGGTCGTAAATGCTGAAAATCTTGTCCGGGGTCATCCCGCAATCTTCTTTGTTGTTCCTTTCACATCTCTTTTTTCATTCTAATTCTATGGCTTTTTTTTTTTCTATTGGTATATTTTATCTTCTCCATTCCTCTCTTCATAATCTATTTCCAAGGAGAAGTGAATTATTGCAGAAAATTTTTCTGTTAAGGCTCACTTGGCTGCACTCATGGGTTTGGAGGGGTTGCGAAGCAGGGCTAAACTGAATCTGTTCCACGTTTCTCCTGATGGAAGAGCAAACTTTTTGAGGAAGGGTGAGAAGTCGTGATGACTCCATCTTTGCCTCTTTATTCTTCAGGCGTTCCTTTATGATGGATTCAATGCAGTATTGCGTCTTCCTTTTGATTACGGTGTAGGAATAGTTGCCAAAAACACATGTACAATGAAATTCCTGTTGTGAAAGTATTCATCCTGAAGTCAAGTACTGGTGAACAACCTTTTGCAGCAATGGCTGTTCGAGTTCTTTTTGGGTAGATCTCCACCAGCTTTGTACAGTGAGATAGTGAAATGTTTGTTTACTAGTTTGTGTTATATTAATAACTAGTAAGCTAGTACTTAGTTTATTTAATTGTTATCTTGCAAAGCATATTTCAAAGATTCGCTAAAGAAACCACTCTCAGCACTGATAATGAGCGGGGTGGGGGGGTAATAATAAGAATATTATTCATTATTATTATTCTCCCTCTCCAATGTGCCAGACATGGTGTGACGACCATCATTGGCTGAGGGCATAGCTGTGCCCCGGATGAGAGTGCGCTGTGCAACTGACGACCCCTATAGATTATGAGGAATTTGTTTGAAGGTGATGGCGATAATCACAACTTTCGTAAAGGACACCGTTGGGATCTTTACGCCTCAACTCAATGCCGGCAGATCGGGACACACAAACTGATGCGTTATATCCAATGAAGAGATTGTCATCCTCGATCTAATAACACTGATCTCAGCTCAGGAGGCGTTAGTTATGGATGGAAGACTCCGTATTGGTCAATGTCAATCAGATCAGGAGCACTATTTTGGAGTACAGTGGCTTAATGGTACTGGTATGTACACCAATCAAAGAATGAGAATCATAGAGGTTGTCGGTTCAAATCCAGCTGAAGATAACCGAAGTATAATTTGGATTCTAAGTTTCGAGTAAACAGGAAAGATAAAGTTTCAGGATAACTGACTCCTTTGTAAATAGAACTACTCTCAGCAATACAGGATTTGTCTGCAGCTGATGCTGCCACGACTCTCCCCCATCATGTTCTCCAGGGATCTTCTTCTATTTCTCCACGGGTTCTCTTTCTGTTCCAGGGTTCTTCATTTCTATCTATCCGAGTTCTTCCTTTCTGTTCCCCTGGGCTTCTTCTTTCTATCGATCCAGGGTTCTTCGCTTTCTGTCTCCCCTGGTTTCTTCCTTAGTATCTCGTCAGGGTTTTTCTTTCTATTCCCAGGGTTCTTTCTTTCTATCTTCCAGGGTTCTTCCTTTCTGTCTACCCTGGTTTTTATCCTTTACTATCTTAGGGTTCTTCTTTCTATCTATCCAGGGTTCTTCCTTTCTGGTCCCTCCTGGTTTCTCCTTTCATATCTCTCCAGGGTCTTTCCTTTCTATCGATCCAGGGTTCTTCCTTTCTGTCTCCCCTGGTTCTTTCCTTTTCTGTCTCCCCTGGTTTCTTCCTTTTCTATCTACATCCAGGTTTTTTCTTCCCTTTCTATCTTCTCAGGGTCTTCCTTATTCTGCTCCCGGTTTTTCTTTTATCTATCCGGGTTCTTCTTTCCGTTCGGTTATTTCTTCTCTCCAGGGTAATTTCCTTCATCGTTTCTTCTCTGTCCCTTGGTCTTCTTCCTTCTATCGAGTCCCTAGTTCTTCCTTTCTTGTCTATCCAGAGGTTCTTCCTTCTGTCTATCCAGGGTTCTTTCCTCTATCTCCCCTGGTTTCGTCCTTTCTATCTCTCCAGGGTTCTTCCTTTCTTGTCTCCGCAGGGTTCTTCCTGTTCTTGTCTCCCCTGCTTTCTTCCTTTCTATCTCCCCTGGTTTCTTCTTCTATCCTCCAGGGTTCTTCCTTTCTGTCTCCCCTGGTTTCTTCCTTTTCTATCTCTCCAGGGTTCTTCCTTTCTATCGATCAGGGGTTCTTCCTTTTCTGTCTCCCCTGGTTTCTTTCTTTCTATTCTCCCCTGGTTTCTTCTTTCTATCATCCAGGTTATTCTCTCACTTAAAAGATATCTCACCTACGGGACCTGAATGGTGGTTGCGAATTTCCACAGCCGTAACAATACTTTAGGGGGCCATTATTTATTTATATACACTTTACCATCTTCACTACCGACATATCACCGAGAATTTATTATTTATTTACATACCTTTTACCATTCTAATGCCGGCATACCACCTCACCTTGAAG